>ML834732.1:35064-50227 GCA_009831015.1 Picea engelmannii
ATAAAACATAACATATACACAAAGGCTCCCTGGCCTAAAAATCACGCGCACTTAAGTTGTTGCGCAATGTATCTTGGAAGGTGCACACTTCATCATTTTACTGTGCGGTACATGTGCGCACTATACTATGGAAGGTGCATACAAAAATGATGTCAAACAACTCACCAACTTACGTACATTTGTATTTACATTTACAATTGGGTTCGGCCTAGTGGTATTACAATCTCCTCCCCTTATTATGCATTGTCCTCAGTGCATTATGTACACATATACAACAAAATTTTCAAAAATCCTCAAAAATATGAGAGTATTCTTCCCAAATTGCATCCTCATGCTCCCAAGTAGCATCCTCGTGATCGTACCAGGTCCATTGGACCTTTACAAGCCCTATGGCTCGATTATGGAGCTATTTGATTTTTCGATCCAAAATGCGTACCTGATGCACTTGGAAAGCACCTTCTTGCTCCACCTGAATCACATTCCAATCAATAACATGATTAACATCAGGTATATATTTCTTGAGAAATGATACATGGAATACATTATGAACAGACATAGATGCAGGCAATGAAATCATATAAGCCACTAGACCAATCCTCTCTAGGATTTCAAATGGCCCACAATAGTGAGCTGTCAACTTTAAAAAAATTCCCAACTTCGGGAAACTTCTGTTGGATTTCACTTTCAAGAATATATGGTCACCAACTTTAAATTCCTTGTGAGTTCTACCCTTATCATCATATATTTTCTACCTGTCTTGGGCAACCTTTAAATTTTGTTTTATTTTCAACATTTTCTCCTCCATCTCCCTGAGTAAATCTAGCCCAACCACTGCTCTATCTACTGGGTTATCCCAACTTACTAGTTTGTTTCACTTTCTGCCATAAAGTGCCTCAAATGGGCTCATCTTTAGAGATGTTTGGTACCCATTGTTATAAGGAAACTCTACTAAGTGTACGTAGTCTTCCCATTTTGATGGTTTATCCATCACATACATCCTCAACATATCCTCAATCACTTGTGCAACGACCCCGGCCATCAACCCACTTGTCGGGCAATGCTACTACGCAAAAACATTCTCATACTTATATAGTATGAATTTAATTGAAGTTAAATGGCTTAACAGAGTAAACATATAATTACTGCTAACATACAGAATTAATGGAATCAATAGTAAATATCATCGCAGTGGAATACATGATAATATTGCAAGCATCACAGACAAGCATTTTAACTGAAA
Organism: Picea engelmannii; assembly: GCA_009831015.1. Lineage (NCBI taxonomy): Eukaryota > Viridiplantae > Streptophyta > Pinopsida > Pinales > Pinaceae > Picea > Picea engelmannii. The sequence continues at coordinate 36,305 of ML834732.1, forward strand.
TTAAGCACATGCATATACTTATCTTTGAAATTGTAGTAACTCCACCAACTACGTGCAGACTTTCCATGAACCTCCCAGACTTAGACCTCATTGCTCATCACTCTCAACAGTCAGTCACCCCCGATCTGGGACTAAGCTCCACCCAATGTCATGGAATCCTAGACTAGGTTGAGGTTACAGGAAAACTACACAGAGCAATTGGAAGATTCTCCCCAGGAGCCTTCTTATGCCCATTACTCACGGATTCTCATTCCCCACATGCATGTTCTGCCCGGGAGTATACACCTTCACAAACACAGTCTATCGATGCTCCACCTCCCTTCTGGGCCTCGGAAATAGGTCGGATCAGGAATTCTCATAGCTCCGTAGCTGGTGATAAACTCTCTCTAGAAGAAACCCACTCCCAACAAATTCCCTCACCTGGAGAGAGTTTCTTACAGGCCTGACAACCTGTCTCTTCTACCATGGGCCTGGCAACCCGGTTCTTCCACCAGTACCCAATTCAATTCCTGCAAGTTTAATATAACAACAACGGCGTCAACTTTTGGTCAACTCACAGGTGACAGCAACAACAACAGCTTTTGGATAACTCACGGGTGGCAGTAGCAACAGGAAAATGGGGAGTGTAAACAAGAAACGACAACATGCCACTAAAACACAACACGGTTCAGGTAACACTCGTTTGTAGGATGTGTGACAAGAAATTCACGCAGAGGTCGAACATAGACTCAACAGTTCGAACAAACTTGTATTGGTTCCTCAACAAAACATCATAGGCTTCAGTTTTCAGAGCTGCGTGAGGCTTACAGAACTCAGACGCAGAGATCCCTTGGTTCAGACATCGGACAACAGAATGGAGAACCAACCCCCATCTCAGCTCAATTCTTCGGTTAAATTGCATATGCCTGGTCCGAAATATGTCTCCCATGAGGCTGCATGTGCTCCATCAGCATGTGTTCCCTCTTGCACACGTTCCCCCTTCCAGGAACTTAGGATAAAGACATACCTTTCACATAACTTTTGGAATAATAATAAATTATTATTCCTAAGGACTTAAGCCCCTAATCTTAGATCCTAGGCTCAACAAATAGCCTCTCTTTCCAACCTTTCAACCCCTTTTCCCTTACCCACCTTGTGGAATCTTATTCCCCCATCACTCTTTCTTCGTGGTCGGTCTACATGCAACAATGTTTAATCTTGATTAATGTTCTGCATATTACATATACAAAAACAGGTTCCTTGCCTTTGACACTTAGGATCTCCGGCCTAATAAACACATAAGCCCACCAACTTATCAATACTTCGCTCACCAGCCTACAAAACATGATTTACAATTCACAAACATGATTACAACAGGGCTCGTCCTTGGGGATATTACAATCCCCTCCCCTTATTTTTGCACTGTCCTCAGTGCAACTTTTACACAACAACAGTAAGATTTCCAAAATCTTCAAAAATATGTGGATAGTCTGCCCGCATAGCATCTTCATGTTCCCAAGTCGCGTCCTCAGGACCATACTAGGTCCAGTGGACCTTTACAAGCCCTATGGCTCAATTTCGGAGTTGTTTGTTTTTTCGATCCAATATGCGCACAGGATGCACTTGTAGGACACCTTCTTGTTCCACCTGAATCACATTCCAATCAATTACATGATTAGCATCAGGTATATATTTCTTAAGCAATGAAACATGAAACACATTATGTGCATTCATGGATGCAGGTAATGCAAGCATATATGCAACTAGCCCAATCCTTTCTAGGATTTCAAATGGCCCACAAAATCTGGTTACCAACTTGGCACAGTTTCCCAGCTTCAGGGAAATTCTATTGGCTTTTACTCTTAGGAAAACATGATCGCCCACTTTAAACTCTCTTTGGATTTTGTTCTTATCAGCATAATTTTTATGCATGTCTTGGGCAGCCTTTAAATTTTGCTTAATTTTTAGCATTTATTCTTCCATTTCCTTGAGAAACTCTGGCCCAACTACTGCCCTATCAGCTGGATTATCCCAGCTTACTGGAGTATTGCACTTTCTTCCATAAAGTGCTTCAAATTGGCTCATCTTCAACGATGCTTGATACCCATTGTTGTAGGCAAATTCTACCAAATGTAGGTAGTCTTCCCATTTTGATGGTTTGTCCATCACATACATCCTTAGTGTGTATTCTATTACTCTGCTCACCCTCTATGTCTATCCATCAGACTCAGGATGATAAGTTGTGCTAAAGTTCAGATTCATTATGAATCCTTTGAACAACCCCTTCCAGAAATTTGAGGTAAATTTCGGGTCTCTGTCAAACACAATTGTCTTAGGGATTCCATGCAATCATGTTATTTCCTTCACAAATATGTCGGCAACATCCATTGCCTTGAGAGTAGTCTTTAACAGAATGAAATGGGAAACTTTCATAAGCTTGTCCACCACCGCCATAATTGAATCATGTTGCTTGTCTGTTCTGGGCAACCCTGTGATGAAATCCATTGTCACCACTTCCCACTTCCACTCAGGAATGGGTAAAGGTTACATCAACCTTGTTGGGTGCCTATGCTCAACTTTAACCTTCCGGGACTCCATACATCTGGCGATGTATCCAGCAATATCTTTCTTCATACTTGGCCAAAAGTAACAGTTCTTGACTGCTGCCATAGTTTTCTGATATTCAGGGTGCCCTGCATAAGGCACATTATGCATTTCATGCAAAATCACACGTTTCAAGTCCTAGACATTAGCTATATAAAAAAAAAAAATTGTATAGAAGTGTTCTGTTAGTTTCCAATTTATAATTTTCCACTTTCTGTGGCATCTCGCATTGTTGTAGCTTTCCTACCAGCTCCATGTACTGCAAATCTGCATTTGCAACTTCCAAAATTCTTTTCTTTATATTAGTTTGGTACATGCTAATGGATGTAGCATGTAATTCTTGTACTCTCCTATTGAGTGCATCAACCACTTTATGCTTGATATCAAAATCGTACTCACACAAAAATTCCAGCCACCTACTCTGCCTAGCATTCAAAGTTGGCTGATCAAACAGATATTTCAGACTGTTGTGGTCTGTTCATAGTTTGAATCTCTTTCCTGTGAGGTAATGCTTCCATTTCTTTAGAGCATGTACTATGGCTGCCAACTTCAAGTCATGAGTGGCATAGTTCCTTTCATGTTCTTTCAACTTTCTGGATTCATAACAAATTACTAACACATTTTGACTGAGGACTCCTCCCAGTCCTTTTTTGCATGCATCGGTGCACACCACGAAATCTTTGTTTGGATATGCAATCCTCAAGATTGGAGCACTGGTTAACAATTGCTTCAATTGCTGGAAGCTTTTCTCACAATCCTCTGTCCATTGAAACTTCTTCTCCTTCCTTTGCAAGGAAGTGATAGGGTGAGCTATCCTCAAGAACCCTGCGATAAACCTTCTATAGTAACCAGCTAGACCCATGAAGGATTTGATTTTCGTCACATTCTTTGGCGTTGACCATTCTCTAATGGCTTCAATCTTCTCAGGATCTACAATTATCCCATCCTTCGAGATAATATGCCCCAAGTAATGGATCTTCTCCTGATAAAACGAGCATTTTCTCAACTTGGCATACAGTTGGTGCTTTCTTAGTACCTACAACACCATCCTCATATGTTTTTCATGTTCTTCCTCCGACTTGGAATACACCAGAATGTCATCCAGGAAGACTATGACAAACTTGTCTAGATAGTCCTTGAAGACACCATTCATCAGACACATAAAAACAGCGGGTGCGTTCGACAACCCAAACGGCACCAGTGTGAACTCATAATGACCATACCTTGTTCTAAAGGTGGTCTTGTTGATGTCTTCATCCTTTATCCTTACCTGGTGATATCCCGACGTGAGGTCTATCTTCGAAAATATCTTTGCATCCTTCAACTGATCGAAGAGGTCATCGATCCTCGACAGAGGATATTTGTTCTTTACAGTCACTTTGTTCAATTGTCTGAAATCGATACACAATCTCAGTGTTTTGTCCTTCTTCTTCACGAATAGGACTGGGGCTCCCCAAGGTGACACACTTGGGCATATATACCCCTTCTTCAGAAGCTCTTCAAGTTGCAGTTGCAACTCTTTTAGCTCTGGCATACTCATTCTGTAAGGAACTTTCGACACTGGAGTTGCTCTAGGCATCAAGTTGACAGAGAAGTCAATATCTCTCTTCAGGGGTAATCTGAGTACCTCTTGAAATACATCTTCAAATTCCTTTAGAACCACATGATCTCCAATACTTGACACCTTATCCTTAGGTGTTTCCTCCACATGAGCTGCAAATAATTGAAAGCCTTTTCTGTAGCACTTCTTCAGTTGCATTGCTGAGATTTCTATGATAGCAACAGCTCTAGGAATTCCTTGGACTTTTTCCCGATTCCCTTCCTCATCCAAGCAAGTGAATGCCTTGTTACGATATTCCAATATGGCATGGTATTGGTCCAACCAATCCATCCCAATTAGACAGTCATAAGAGCCCAAAGGTAGAACATTCAATTCATCCTTTGTGATCAATCCCTTCATATCCATTGGATAAGACTTAACTAACTCAGTGACTTTTCTCTTGGTTCCTGTATCCAGCTACACTAACCAAGACTTTTCATGTTTGCTTCTTGACAAATGAAAACTTTCCACCACTCTAGGATCTATATAACTATGGCTAGCCCCTAAATCAATTAAAATATTAAATGATTGGTTGTTAATCATACCTTCTACTTCAATCATGTGTGGCTGAAATTCAGCTTGTTTGTTGTCCAGGGCTGCGTAGATTCTTGGCATTCTATTGCCCATGTCCACCATTGTGTCAACTTGATGAACATTATGGATAGCTCTCACTTTGTCATTTTTGTAGGGACAATCTCTATACTTATGGTTTCCCTGACAGCCCCAACACTGAATGGGCGTATGTCTTGGCCTTTGTTCCCCTAATTCAACCATTATTGGCTCTCTAAATGATGGTTGTCCTTGAGGACTATTTCTGAAAAAGGGATGTTTGTTTCCCTTCTGCCTCTACTCTTTCTTGAACTTCCTCTGGTCATCCCAAGCCTTCTAAAAGGTAGGCTTTTCTCTTTTTTGCTCATATAAGCATTTCGCTCTTCTTAATGTTTTTTACATGGTCTTAGGGTCATCATACTGGATCTTGTCACCAATGGAAGGTGGCAGTCCACTCAGATACCTTTGAATCTTGACAGTTTCTTCTTTGATGAACGAAACATACTTCAGCAATTCCAAAAACCTACATTCATACTCATCAATGGCCATGCTGCCTAGCTTGATTTCAAAGAAATCCTTCATCTTTCTATCATAATATCTCTTATTCAAATACTTCTTCTCAAAATACCTCTTGAATCCTTTCCAAGTGATATCTTTCTCTCTAATGTGTTGCACCTGCACAAGTTGATCCCACCACATGGATGTTTTTCCTTTCAGTTGATACATCGCAATTCTTCCTTCCGCATGAGAGGAATAATTCTGTAGTTGGAAGTATTTCCTCATACCAAGCAACCATGTTTCGGCATCTTCCTCCTTCTGATGTTCTCCATCAAACGTAGGAGGCTTAATCTTGTTCATCTCTCCCTTCAATTCATCCACTACATATTTCCTGTGCTTTCTGGTAGGAGATGGGCTTGAACTATTGTGTGTCCTTCTCTTGGAGCAACCTTGGGAGTGATGATGGTGTCTACCCACACTCATTGACCTTCTTCCCTCAGAAGTCTGGTGACTCCTTGTTCTGCTCAAGTCATTCTCCTTATCCAACTTCTTTTCTATTCTCTCCAAACTCTTTAACAACTTTATGTTGAATTCTCCTTGTTTTTCCTGAGCTTTTCTGAGCTTTCTGCTATCTTCTCGGCGAGTTTGGGCATATTTTTTCAATCCTTCAATGATATTCCTTATGTTTCCTTCCTTATCTATCTCTTCTCCATGGCCATTGGAGTTCGTTCCTTCAACCCCCAAATGAACATCCATTCATTTTGCTTCGTCCTCAGAATTGGAAGCAGTCTGTGCCCTTTCAATTTCTTTTGCACTCAATGGCAATTCTATTCGGTTCTGGTGCTTGTTGAACTTCTGCATCACAATGTGCAGACAACTGAAATTTTCCAGGTCATTAATCCTTAACAAAGCCCACAGCATTCATAAACAACTTGATTCAAGAAAACGTTCAGTTTCCATGAATTTTCTGAGCTCTGCTAGGCTCTGTAGTGCACTCGGGCCTTAGCACTTTTTCTCTCAGTTTCCCAACCCATGCGACCATGGTTCGTGACCAAGCGTTAGATCTCAAGGTTCTCTAATCGGAACTTCAGGGTTTCAGGTTTTGGGGTTTCAGGATTTTGGTCTTGGAGGCTCTCACACTCGCTTCCCTCTCCAACTCCCAACTTCTGAACTTCCAAACTTTCTAGCCACCGAGCCCACAACACAATTGTCACCAACCACGGTGGTGACACGTGGTGTACTTAAGAAGGTCCACCTTACCTCAAGTGACGCCATTTGGCCCCACTAAGTCTACTTTTCCTTCAGGGAACACTGACATGTGGCACACATCCCATGGGTCCACACCCATCCACGTGACGTCAACCCAACCCACTACTTCATCTCTTCGAGATTTCATGATTTCGGGCTTCAGGAGTTTGTGCATCAACACATCCCACTTCTCCCGACAGCCGAACTCTCGAAATTACTCTCTGCTCTTCTGCTTAATCCAACAAATGAGATCTTTTTCTTAGATCTATGGTGTAGATCTTCTTGAGACTTCGGAGTTTTGGGTTTCAGGGGTTTGTGCCTCAGTGCACCCCGCTTTTCCCGATAGTCGAACTCCCGAAAGGCTTCTCGGATATCCTTTCGTCACCTTCTCTGGATCTAACGGTCGTAAAGGTTTTTCCTTTCTTTTCGAACAGATCCTTCAGTTCCAACACCCCAAGTGTTGAGCGCCCTCCCTCTTTGTGGTCAAATACCAAACCGCCTGCGGTTTTATTCTACCGCTACTTCTCCTGAGCTTTGTACATGACTCAGTAACCCATTGGCACCCAGAAACATTCTAAGGTTCGAAATTAGTCCTCCAGACACAATTTCCTCTCGAAACCTTGGGTCCAAAGACCACTTATCCGGCCCATCTAGGCTCAACGTTGAGACCTTGGGTCCATATTGTAATGACCTCGGCCATCAACCCACTTGTCGGGCAATTCTACTACGCGGAAACATTCTCATACCTATATAGTATGCATTTAATTGAAGTTAAATGGATTAACAGAGTAAACATATAATTACTACTAACATACATAATTAATGGAATCAACAATAAATATCATCGCAGTGGAATACATGATAATATTGCAAGCATCATAGACAAGCATTTTAATTGAAATTAAACACATCCATATACTTATCTTTGAAACTGTAGTAACTCCACCAACTACGTGCAGAATTTCCACGAAACTCCCAGCCTTAGACCTCACTGCTCATCACTCTCAACAGTGAGTCACCCCCGATCTGGGACTAAGCTCCACCCAATGTCATGGAATCCTAGACTAGGTTGAGGTTACAGGAAAACTACACAGAGCAATTGGAAGATTCTCCCCAGGAGCCTTCTTATGCCCATTACTCACGGATTTTCATTCCCCACATGCATGTTCTGCCCGGGAGTATACACCTTCACAAACACAGTCTATTGGTGCTCCACCTCCCTTCTGGGCCTCGGAAATAGGCTGGATCAGGAATTCTCATAGCTCTGTAGCTTGTGATAAACTCTCTCTAGAAGAAACCCACTCCCAACAAACTCCCTCACCTGGAGAGAGTTTCTTACAGCCCTGACAACCTGGTTCTTCCATTAGTACCCAATTCAATTCCTGCAAGTTCAAGATAACAGTAATGGCATCAGCGTTTGGTTAATTCATAGGTGACAACAGCAACAACAGCTTTCGGCTAACTCACGGGTGACAGCAATAACAGGAAAACAGGGAGTGTAAACAGGAAACAACAACAAGCCACTAAAACACAACACGGTTCAGGTAACACCCGTTTGAAGGATGTGTGACAAGCAATTCACGCAGAGGTTAAACACAGAATCAACAATTTGGACAAAGGTCCTCAAGAAAACATCACAGGTTTCGGTTTTCAGAGCTGTGTGAGGCTTACAGAACTCAGACGCAGAGATCCCTCAGTTCATACAACGGACGACAAAATGGATAACCAACCCCCATATCAGATCAATTCTTCAGTTAAATTACATGTGCTTGGGCCAACACATGTCACCCATGAGGCTGCATGCGCTCCATCAGCATGCGTTCCCTCTTGCACATTTTCCCCCTTCCAATAACTTAGGATAAAGACATACCTTTCACATAACTTTTGGAATAATAATAAATTATTATTCCTAAATACTTAAGTCCCTAAGATTATCTCCTAGTCTCAACACTTAGCCTCTCTTTCCAACCCTTCAGTGCCTTTTCCCTTACCCACCTTGTGGAATCTTAGTCCCCCATCACTCTTTCTTTGTGGTCGGTTTGCACGCATTGATGTTTAATCTTTATTAATGTTCTACATATTACATATACAAAAACATGCTCCTAGCCTTTGACACTTAGGCTCTCCAGACTAATAAACACATAATCCCACCATCTTATCAATACTTGGCTCATCAGCCTACAAAACACGATTTACAATTCATAAACATGATTACAACAAGGGTCATCCTTGGGGATATTACAACTTGATTCACCCTCTTTGTTTGTCCATCCGATTCTAGATGATAAGATGTGCTAAAATTCAAGTTTGTTCCAAATCCATTAAATAATCCCTTCCAAAAAAATTGAGGTAAATTTTGGATCTCTTTCAGACACAATTGTTGTTGGCACAGGGGCAGACCCAGAGTTCAACGCTTCAAAGCGCACCAAAAAAACCCTAACTATCGGCCCTTTCGACAAAACCTATGAAGCAAATGAAGTCTCACCTGAGGTAGAAGCAGGGTGGGTTGCAGGACTCAGGTGTCTACAACCAAGATGAGACACAAATTTGTGATTACAACACTTAGTAGAGCACTTAGACAACAATACACATTAGTTCATGAGTCTCATTCACATCGCAGATTAAACCCTTATTACGGATCAACATAGTAATAATAAATATCAAGCACTTTCAATCACTTATCACATAGCATTAGCTCATATCTAGCCTTCATTTGTCTTTAATACCATTCAACACTAAGCAACAACATCAGATCCATTCATCATACATTATAACAACAACACTTAGAAGATAAACACATAAACAATATCACATAAACCACATCAAGACATAGGATATACGTGGTTCACCCCAGTGTAGGGCTACGTCCACCAACTTCTTCTCTTCTTCTTTATTAGTCCCCAATCTTTTTACAGTCAGTCGCTCCTGTGCACAAAGCCACAGAGCCAACTTCGCCGAGGATAGGAGATCTACGCACAGAGCACCAGATCATCCTTCCCTAAATCAGGTCAAGGCATAGAGCCTTACATACAATGTCTATGCACAAAGCAACCTACAAAATACTTGCACTTATCTCCGCAAGTCTTAACATACTCTGCACAAAGCCAACTAGTCATGCACTAAGCCAATCAGTAACTACTTTTACATCTCTTAGCTACTACTTATTTATACATTTACAAAGAGGCCTAATCATGGGTTGACATCCCATAACACATTACATAAACCCTAGTAAACCCTTTTCTCAGTCCACAAGCCCGAAAAAAAAGCGAGATCTCGTGATCTTAGCTCCACCTGGGTGCTCCATCTTCGACCATCCTGTTGAAGTCCCAAAAGTGGTCAAACATGACCAATGTTTTCTCAAAACTTGGTCGAGGGCCAACAGGCCCCCAACACTCACCTGTGACTCATCCCGAGTCACTCAGATCTAGGAAACATTGCTTTGAAGGCCTCAAGCTTAGCTCAAGATGCCTCAACTTACTGCTTCGCCAAAGCCTCCTGCTCAAAAAAATCCTTAATTATTTTCTCTGTAACAGGCCCTTCCAGGTGTTGTTCCACTGTCGCAACCACTTGGTCTAGATGTGAGCCTTGTCCTTCAATCTCTTCAAAATCATGCAGGCTTCGTCTTGCACCGACTGTAGCCTCTGTGTAACTTCCATGACTCTTCTATGTATTACAGTATTCTATTGTTGGGATGTGCATTGTTCATGTGATATTTTCATCCTCTCAACTACAGTGAGCAGCTTCATCTGTGCCTGGACGGTGGAGGCCTGCTGTTGCGCCTCCTGGAGTTGTGCTTCCAGTTTCCTCAGCTCTGGATCTTCTGTGAGGCATTCGTAGGTTTGCGCACTTCGATCACTCAACTACTTACATTCTAAGGTGAGGACCTTGATCCTTCCAACTGTGCTCTTAGCGTCTTCCTCCTTCTAATTGCACATTTCTTGTGGAGTTATCAACACTGCTTGAAGCTCCAACTTCGTTACCCATGCTTTACGTTGTTGAATGGCCTCAGCGAGCTTCCCCACTTGCATCTCGACTGACTCTTGTTCCTTTTGTGCCAAGCCCGGCACAAAGAAAATTTCTTTAGTCACTGCCTCTTTGACCGCAGTCTGCTCTATGAGCAGCTGGTATTTTTCTTTCTATATTTTTTCTTTGTCCTCCTCGAACATCGCCTGAATTTCATCTTTCTCCTTCTTGTAGGTGGTTACGCAAGACTGTGCAACTCATATTTTCTCCACAACCTCCTCCTTTTCTTTCTTCAAGGATTATGTAGCTTTTTCTTTTTCTTCTTGGACTCGACGAAGTCGAGCCTCTGTTGCATCTGCTAGCCTTTGTAATTGGGCGGGCTCATCCCCCAATTCTGCAATCTTCGACGAAGAAGGCGCAGTGGATATTGCGTAGCTCGAATGAATAGCTTGTTGTATCTCCTTCAACTCCTTCTTGATTCTTTCATATAGTGTTTCCTACTTCGCTCCATGTCTCTACAAGATATACTCTAAAGCATCCTCCACAATTGCGATGATTAGACCGACATCTTCCTCTGTGAGCACATTCTTTGACTGGGGTTTATTGGCGTGGGTCTTCTTTCTTGTCAAAGGTTTCTCTGGAGAAGCCTTCCTTTTCTGTGAAGCCTATGTTCCAATAAGGGGATCCTGAGGCGGTGTAGCTATGCCTTCTTCTTGCGTTTCTGCGTCATCTCCTCCTCCTTGTCCATTACCTTGGTCTTCTCCTCCTCCTCCTCCTCCTGGAAATTCAGTTCCATATTCCTTAGAGGCACTGTCCTCTTCATCAATCTCTATGCTCTAGACCTCTATATTTTTCTTCTTTTTCTTTGCACTGCTCTGTCCAGCGTGCTCGACGTGGGTGACCAAGGGGCTTCCTATGATGTCAGCGTCGGAGAGCTCTGCATCTTCAACTAGTACAAGGAATTCTGTCGGCCATTCTTTGGTGATCTCTTACATGTCTTCATCAGTCAACTTATAGTAGGACTATATCTCCTCCTTACTCTCATCCCTGCACTCAATGATATAGATAAAGTGTCAATCTGCGTGGAACTTCGCTAGCGGTCTATACTGGTGCAATGTGTTCAAGGTCATGCGTGGGAATGAATCAATACAACACTTCAGTTGCTGGTAGTAGGCATGGAAGATAGCGTTTGACTGCCACTGCTTCAACATGTCATTCGTATAACAAAACGTGGAGAACCTTGAGGCCAACAACTTTGATGGCTCAACTTCTAGAAATGTTGCTCCTTCTGGCATCTGCCAAGCGAAAAATGCTATCAATACAAGTAACCAGCTAAAATGGAATTCATACCCCTGATCTTGTGCTTCGTGACAGTCCTTCTTGAGCTCGTTGACGAGGTAACTCGCCCAATTCATTTTTATTCCTTCTATGCACTTCCCTATGACGTATACTACAAACCAAGTGACCTATGTCAGACAGTTCTTTCTCATGAGCTTGCTAGCTATAAGCTGACAAGCTAGGCGCACTACACCATCCTGGATGGAGGCTACCTTGTAGCCTCGATTTCCCTTTTCTACATCGACATAATCCTCCTTTATGCATTGTGCTAGGGAGCGATCTAAATTCTTCCCTCGGTAGAACTGTTGAGGGTCCGGTCCCTTCATGCTCAGTCCTATAATCAAGTGGATCAGCGTTGGATCCACAGTGACGCGCCTGTCAATCCATAGGTATCCTCCATGGTAGCACGACAAGAGGAGTTTAACGCAAGTGTTAACCTCCTAATGTCATCCAAAGTGAGGGATCCTCATTACATTTAGGATCATGGACTGCGCTAGCTCCTTAATCCACGGCTGGGAGACTATGCATGGATTCTTCCCAGTGGTCTTCATCAAATACATATGGGGTGCGACCATGGCGTAGTTCTTTCTGTCGCCGAGATTAAATTCATTGTTCTTCAGAGATGGGATCTGTCCCAACTAGGGTCCAACTACGCGTATCCCCTTTGGGATGTATGCAGTGATCAACACGTACTCAAAATCATGTGGGATGATGTCGTGATTAACCGCGCTAGCCAAAGGCGGTATATACTCTAGCAAGACCGACAGGATTTGCTTCACATTAGCCAAATCATCGCAGTGCTTGCTTCACTTCTCAGTAGCACAGCTAGAATGACGTCCAGTCAAGGGGGATGCTTGCAGTCCCCTAGTCGACAACGCTTGTATTCCTACAGACATAACTTTCTCATACATGAGCTCCACAAGAATCTCCTCCATAGACTTCTCTAACGCGGTAGCGTCGCCCGACATTCACACTTGTAACCAAATAGATCTGGTAGGCGAAGAACAAGTGAAGTAATCAAACAGATGGTGAGGTCTAGAAATCACAGTGCGATATGAAATTGAATCTTTGTTAGCTTGGATAATCACAGGTGGAAAAAAGTGGTCCCGACGCAGCATTCGACGAGTTAAATAAGAAAGCGTCGTAACGGATTCCTCCAACAGGCAGGAATGCGTCCATCAATGTGAATCTGTCTGTTATGGCATGGTCCCAATGGTCCAACGACGGTCTTTCCATCAATAACTACATTTCTAGCCGTTCTAGAGCATCATTCTAACGGTCGGGGCGCCTCCAATGGTCATATAGATTCATCGTGGCGAAGTCCCATTCTGCGTGAATCTGCTATTTCGGCGAGGTTCAACTTCTGCGGACATGTCTTTTGCGAAGTCTTCTCTGGAACTTCCCATATTTTTTCTAACTTTTCTTTCTTCTTATTGAGCTTCCTAGCCTTCTTTCCTGTGATCTGAGCTTCTCTAACAATTTATGGGATCATTTTTCCATTTGTATTCTTATCTTCTCCTAGTAAAGTGACTTCACACTATTGATGTGTTGTTACAGATTCTGAGGTTAATGTCCCTTCTCTTACTATTGATGGGGTGGTTATACTTCTTTTTTGCATGGGCAGGTTCTTCAAGCCTTCCTGCGTTCTTTCAACTTCAACATCTAGTTCTCTCGCCCTCTGCTGCTTTGACTTATCCTCTTGTTCTTCTATTAGTCTCTTTATTTTTATGGTTATGAAGTCCCTTAGTTCTTGTTTGTTCTGTTATGTAGCTTCTTCCTCTGTTTTCATTCTGATCTGATCCTTCTCAATCCAAATCTTTCCTAATAAAAGTGGAAAAGGGGCATTTTTCTCAACAAATTTAATGACTTCAAATTCTTCTTCAGTGGATGTTTCATGAGAAATCATAAGTATATTAGTAACTCTTCCACATAGGGTTATCATTTTTCCTTTAAACAAGCCTATCCTTCCCAATGAAGGTACCATAGCAGGCTTTCCCAAAATTTCCCAAGTGCTTTCTGGGATAATGTTCACGTGTGTTTCTTCATCCAATACACAATTTATATCGAAGGGTTATCATTTTTCCTTTAAACATATATTTCTCTATTTCTATCAAATTTATTCAGATCAACTCTTTCTTCTAACT
>ML834733.1:41214-52827 GCA_009831015.1 Picea engelmannii
CCCCCCCCCCCCCCCCTCTCAGTAATCCAACATGAAGACTGGCCTCCTGTATTTATACTAAAACTGACAAACTTAGTATATAATATTTCCTTTAGCCGACTTCTTCTCTTGGAGGCTAATAACCTAATACAAGTTATCCTCTTGAGCCGACTTGTCTTCTAGGGTTATTAGCCAACTAATTAGGGTTTCTTCTTGCTTCCCGGAATATTCCATTCTCGTCAGGTTTACATATGGAGGTAAATACCTCCCACAAGTATCATAATATCAACATCCTTTGCTATATTCTTCAAGAGAAAGACCTCCACCACCAAAAAAAACTAGCACACAAAAGGGTGCTTACAAACCCTAGAAGACTAGCGCCCAAGAGAGGTGTGCACTTTTCCCAAGAAGATGTACTTGGTGAAATTTCTAAACTCACACTTAAGATATGATTCCTCAATGGGGAATTTACCTTTACTTATATTAGAATGATCTTGTCAACATAAGTGTTTATTGGCACAACAGGGCCGATCTCACTAACTCACAATATAATTAATAATTATCAGATTAATTATCTTTTACATTAAGGTGGGGCTGAGCTGTACCCTTTACATTACAATTAGGGTTACAGGTAAGTCTGACTCTTGAGCAACATATCAAGGGATCTCATACACCCACTAGTGCTCAACCACTAAGGGCACATCCATAGGAATGTACATATCTCTATCTCACTACGTCTCACAGGAGAACCACACTCACTAGTGCTCAACCACTAGGATCACGTTCACCTATGCTCATCCACAGGCACGCCCAACTCAACAGATATTCTTTCCCACTGCATTACACAGGAGAGTCATCTGGAGTTCATCATCTCAACTCTTTGCTCGGAGGAGGCTAATACATCGTCTTCATCTCTTTCTAATAACGATGCACCCAGCTCATGGGAATTCACATGTTCACCTTGTGCTGAGCCACAAGCATGTCCAACTCAATAGATCTTCTTTCTCACTGTGTTACACAGGAGAATCATCTGGAGTTCTTCTCAACTCTCTGTAAGGAGGCCATCACTACATTCCATTTCTGTCTCAGATTGGAACCACATACCCATCTCAGGGGCTTCTCTCTCAGGTCTGTGTCTTGGAGGATGTCTCACGCAGCTATAATCATCAACATTGAAGGCTTATAGGAATGATGTCATCCAACATGCTATACCTTTGACAGAGGGAACCAAGCCCTTTCGACAAAAATTAAGACATATTAATCCTAAGTTGACAACCCAGATACAAAAGGAACTCCAAAAAATGGTAGATGTTGGTATCATATTTCCCATTAATCATGGATGTTTAATTTGGTAGTTGTCCGAAAAAAGACTGATGACATTTGTCTATGTGTTGATTTTCGGAACCTTAACCAACTATCATTGAAAGACAATTACCCCCTCCCAAATATGGAGCATTTATTGCAAAGGGTCACTGGGGCAGGCATGATGTCCATGTTGGATGGATTTTCTGGATACAATCAAGTGTTACTCAAAAGGGAGGATCAACTCAAAACAACATTTAGTACACCATGGGGAACATTCATGTATTTAAGAATGTCGTTTGGTCTTATGAATGCAGGTTCAATTTTTCAAAGAGCAATGGACTTTGTCTTTAGTGATTTGATCCAGAAGATTTTAGAAATTTAGCAAGATGATCTCATAACCATTTTACCTCTAAAAAGTGATTTATCCATCCTGATGGCTTTTCCGACCACTGAAAGTCACTTCTCTTCATCTTATCTTGTAATGCTCTTCTTCCCAATTTCGATGAGCTATTACACTAAGACATTTCTCCAAGTAATATGCCCATTATGACCTTAGTGAATTTAATTAAGATATGACCCATAATAACTCAAAATTATGAAAAATGGTCGAAACGCAACGAAACCAAAGCCCAGTTGTCCGGAATGGATCTTGATGATGAACGATACAAGTCAGGCCCAAATAAACACCTCAATATCTCTCGAACTCTCTGTCACCCTTATCTGGCTACTCGGGTAGGCATACCACACTGAAATGTTGTAATGTTATAATGTTCCAAAATGGGGACTTTACACAAAACCCTGTCGAAATATTGCTTGTCCTCAAGCAATAACTGAATCCAACTACATATGATATCCGGGTCCCATATCCACCTGTGTGACACAAGGTAGACTCCCCTCAAGATGTGGTCTCTCCAAGTGCTCACCACGGATGACACCCACATGCTCCTGATGAGTAGAATGATCAATGACCAAAGAATCTCAGTCAACTCCCCGAGCAACCACTCTACTCGAAACTCAACTCCATCAAACGTTGAACTACCAAGCACTCCAATCCCTGGATCCCTTATCATAATGTGAACTGCAATGCCCTGTGGAGTATAGTTCTGTAACATATCAACACCATGAGTCTCCTGCAAATAACACATGGCCTCAACCCGAAATAGGTCTATCCTACTAGACCATACCAAACTCAACACGTCCCCCACCGACTGAACATGTTGCTGCCATAGTGAGGTACTACAAGACCTCAACGAATCACTAGCCAATGATGTACTCTCCCCAATACTGAAGCTCAATGGAAAATCAAAGTGACTTCCCCCGGTAAACGTCCACTTGTCTCCATCAGTCAATGAAATGCCCAGCCTTGTAATCCCAAGGTCCCATGCTAGTCTCTCACAGGGACCATCATGTTGATGCTGCTCTACTCTGATCATGACTGTCTGCTCAAAGTATCCATACTGGACCCTCCACTCCTGGATCCTCACAAGATGAAATAAACTTTTGACCCAATCAACTCCCGGATCCCATGTCAAATTTGGAAGTTCATCACTTCCAACCCCACTAACTACTGACGTGCCCTACTGGTAACTGTTGAAATCCCTCCACCCTCATCCCAATGAGAATCTAAATATGTAGCAACCTCTGAGATATCCTCTGTCCCATGGCCTAGGATACTCTCCATCACGACTAAGGCCTCAACTGTCTGCCCTTGATGATCCACCTCTTTTCTGTTGTATGCAATCAAGACACTCCTGTCAGGTGGTCTCAGCCTACCAACTCTCCATGTCCCCTAAGATTGTCTAGCTCCCCCTGCATTGTTGTCAATGATAAAAGTATCGGGAAAGGCTACCATAAATATCTGCAACCAACTATAGGATTGGAAAGTATCATATGCTTTGGTCAATCCCAAGGATTTGTCCAAAAGCTCGTCCACCAGAACTGATGGTAAATAATCTCATGTACTCATCACTGAACACCAACCATCGGGTACAACAGTAGGTATCTCCACAAAATGGGGGTCAACCATTCTCCATCCATCATCACTCACGCAACTGCTGCTACGATGAAGGTGATCTCCCAGATTTGTATACTGCTACAAGGGAGAAGAATCTCCATGCTCTACTAAGTACATCTCCTCCCTGGAATCTAGATTGTCCCCCTGAATCCCACTGTACACCACTGTATATCTCTGTGAACTACCACTCATCACTATATGCCCCTGCATACTCATTTGATCTCCTGTATACACCTGCAACATCATGGATCCTGGGTGTACTACTGGATCATCGTCTACATGAAGGTCAACCAATCCTGGAACACAAATGGAAGTGTCCTCATAACTGTCCTTGGCTCTGGAATCCCCATGTGTATGTGTGTGCCCAATTGTCTCAACACCCCTCGTGAAGGGTGGTCCCTGTGACCTATGGACATCCTCTTGCGTCTTCGGATCATATCTCTCCATACTCATCAATGATCCTAGGTACTCATGCTCCTCCCTCAACTGGTGCTCCACTGCTAAACCACCAACATCCTCTCCCAATGTGGCTGAGGGATATATCTGACTCTCTGTTGAAATAGATGTAGTGGATCTCTGTCTAATTTCCTGAAGGAGCTCCTCTGATTTGGACTTTGATTCTTGAAGGGTTGTCTGTGTGCCTTCCAAGAATCTCTGTGTGCTCACCAACTCATGTGTGAGTCAGTCCACCTCAATCCCCTTCTCCCTCAATGCCCTATGATACTTCTCGCCAACCTCCAATAGGTAATCCCTATCCATCAACAACTACTGGTAGTCGGCCCTCATCACAATCACTGTCTCCCTATGTGTGTGGAAGTCATCAATGACAAGTCCCCCATCTGAACTATCCTATGCCATCGAGGTCCTCCAACAATAACCTGCCACCAATGCATGTGTATCATCAATGCATCTAGTGACTTCCGTGATCATGTCCTCACTGACTCTCAACTGTCCTACCAAGTGTCGTGACTCTTGGTCACAATCCTGCTAAGGTGCTACTTCATGCCTCTCACTGCTAGTGTCAACAATGGAATCCCCAACAACACACTCCTCAAAATATAAGTCACTGAACTGCCCACTGTCCCCTGTGCTACTTGTTGACTGCCTATTCAACTAGGTGGTCAACTCCATGTGCCATGAAAATATGCATCATCAGATGCAAATATGTCGAAAACAGTTTGGTTCTACTGGGCAATTTATGCCTCCAACACAAATTTTTGTAAACGAAATTTTCGCATCCCTGCATGGGTTAATAATGTAATAGGTCTGCATGGATCATAGTTAGGTCAGGTACCTTGGGATGTTTTCATTGGGAGATTTCCTTTCACCGAGGGTTTTTTATCCTCAGGTTGTCAATTGGGCTTTTTAGCCTGGTTGATTTCCCTTGAGTTTTTCCCTCACACCTGCAATAATTCCTCCAAAGTGGTGAACGACGTTCTAATGGTCTCATCCTTTGGTAGCTATTGTTTAGGAATGATGTAAATGACCATGTAATACATTGTAGAATGTTTCGCGGAATTTCGTCGAGTCTAGATAGATTTTTTTAATTAATTAGATTTAATTAATTCTCCTAAGGTTGGGATTCTAATTATTTAATTAATTAATTGTTTTTGAGCAATTGTTTTAAAAACTAAGTCCTTGGGCTTTTGATAGGGGTATTTGTGCTCAAATAAAATGGAAAGGCACCCCCTACACCCTTGGACCAAGTTTCAGCTCAATCAGACAAGTTTTGTTAGTCATTTGTCCACCCAGAGTCAGAGTCAGTCAAAACAACAATTTTTATTGCTAAGTCAAAAATGTAAATTTTGTAAATATGAGTTAATGGGGTTATGTAATGATGGAAAAGAGCAAGAAGGGTCATCCCTCGCCTAGCCAACCCACCTTACAACTTTTATACACCCCCTCACTTTTCCACTCACCCATTTCCTCACGCCCCTAGGGGGATTTGCGCCCCCCCTCCCCCCCCTCACCATAAACCTTAGGAGACTCCATTCAATTTACTTGTGATCCCCTCCCACATGAGGTGCGCCCTTCCTAGCCTACCACCTCACCCTCTCTTGGTCCCACACTCCCTCTCACCCTTCCACATCACTTATCCATGCCAAAACCCTAAGTTGGTGCGCCCCCCTCCTTGAGATCATCTCATTTGCTTGGGTTTTGACACATGGCTCTCATCCAAGAGGGTTCACTTTGCCTTTTGAGCTATAAAAAAGAGCCTCCCCTCACTCATTTCTTCACCAATCTTTGAGCTAGTGTTACTCTACTGAAATTTTTCCCCATCTCTCTTGTTCTTCCATCTTGAATTTCACTTCTTTTTCTCTTGAGAGTCTTGGAGCAACTTGTTGCTGCAACACTCTCACATTGGATTAATAAAGCTTTGGAGGATTTTGAATCACCAAGAGTATTCTGGTTGCATTCTATCATATGAAGTGATATTGTGATATTTGAGTTGATTGTGTAGTGTTGAGTAGATCTTGAGTAAAGTAGTTTATTTGGGTAGATTAGTAAAGAGTATTATTGTTGATTTATTTATGTTGGATAGCTATTTGTTTGAAGTATTTCAAATTTGTTAATTTATCTACACATATTATCTACTTCCATGCTTCACAATTTGTCTTGAGTTTAGGTTTACTTCCAGGATTTGTTGGGAAAGCCTCAAGAAGGAGTCTTCTCTCAAGGCCTTCTTAAACTCTTAGCTTACTTAGTCCTACATTTCTGCAATCATTTCACTTATATTTCAGTTTACTAACCGTCTTAGATAGGTCACATAAGCTATACTTTCATTTGGAGATTTTATGTGAAATTTTTTTGCTTAAAAACCAGAATTTTTTCTTAACTTTGTTGTGTTGTGCAGCGTTTCCAGCAAGCATTTGCTTGCTGGTTTTTACAGATTCTTACCAGAAACAAAGGGTTATGCTACCCACATTCAACCGTACAACACTTCAAGAGCTTCTTCACTAGTTGGGTAACGTTTTTCTTCTCTTTCCCATCTTTTCTAGCATTGTAGCAAGCCCTCGGGAAGTTCCCTTGAGGCTTACATTCTCTTGTATGTTTGTTGCATTCTTGTAAGTCATTTCAGCAAGTTATTGTTGCCTACACCTTGGGAGAGTGATTGGCTCAGCCAACCCCCCAAAATCGTTAGGCTAAGACTTACCTTAATTTCTTTATTTGTCATTTCTTTTGCCCCACTTGTCATTAGGACAAGGTTCTGTGGCTAGTTTGTCATAATAATAATTGTTTAAGTCTTTCTTTCCAACCCTCTTTGGCACAACATTGGTAGGCTTGCCTCTACCTTGTGCCATTGTTAGTGGTTTGCAATTTATTTCAAGTTTTTCTTAATAAATAATTGCCTACACCTTGGGAGAGCAATCCCCAAAATCGTATGGCTAGGATGGTAACATGTGTTGATGCTTATGATTGTTTACATGGGTAAAATATTCTAGGATAGATATCTCACATGTGTTCATCTTAGTTTAAGCCTTTGAGGCATAGTTTCTTTTACTTGCTTTAAGTCTCTCACATCTTTTTCCATAGTAACATCTCTAAATGCAATATACATGTGGATGGATAATGATGTCTTAAAGTAGTTTCTTACATTTTGGCAAGCATATTCTTTTTTTCAAGTTTTACTTAAGTTTGCAAGCACTCTTGGGCACTACATGGTTTTGGAACGCACATGTTCTTTCAGCAAGCTTCTATCTTTACTTGGCACATTTCTCTCATGCAATAAACACATAGCTAAGTAGTGATAATCTTATATTTTGTTGTAGTTATTGGCAAGTTGTTCTTGCCCTTTCGATAGCATCTTTTTCATATATCTAACACATGTTATGGGTTATCAAATGATGATGTGAATGTTCTATATTTTCAGCTTCTATCTACAAGTTCATATGTGTTTACATGTTGCAATTTCATAATTTATAACACATTCACAACAGCGATTTGCAGTTTCGGTTTTGGGCATAATTCATCAAATTTGGGCACCTAAAACTTATCTAAAATACTCGCAACACATCCTAGGACTTACCCATAAGTCATAATAATATTTTAGACCAACTAGGACACCTAATTCCACCATCTTCACCATCTAAAACGGGTTTGAGGAAAACAACGGAGGGTGTAGGCAGGGGACTGTCTCATGGCGCACAGGATGTGTCCTCTCCGGAAAGTACTCTTACTTTAGGGCTGACCATAAAAGCTAGGGTGGGCCTCGTTGCCTTACTATCTTGAGCATCCGGCAGTTATTTGGCGATAGGAGGAGGAAGAGTAAGGTTTGACACTGAGTTAGGAGGGCAAGTAAAATTTATCAAATCTTTAAACAACTCTTAACCACTTAGTCTTCTAGGCAATCTTTACTTGGGTATATCTTATGATGGTTGTTTAGAATAATACTTTGCAAGCACAATATACATCTCTTATCTCTTATGTATGCTCATGTTGGTTATTGGTGAGCACCTTTGTAGATGTTGGATTCTCGTATGCTCTCCATCTCATGTGAGAAGATTGAACACACTTCCCCATGTGGAGCCAAATGTTGACCACCTATTCAACTAGGTGGTCAACTCCATGTGCCATGAAGATATGCATCATCAGATGCAAATATGTCAAAGACAGTTTGGTTCTATTGGGCAATTTATGCCTCCAACACAAATTTTTGTAAACGAAATTTCTACACCCCTACGTGGGTTAATAATGTAATAGGTCTGCATGGATCATAGTTACGTTAGGTACCTTGGGATGTTTTCATTGGGAGATTTCCTTTCACCGAGGGTTTTTTATCCTCAGGTTGTCAATTGGGCTTTTTAGCCTGGTTGATTTCCCTTGAGTTTTTCCCTTACACCTGCAATAATTCCTCCAAAGTGGTGAATGACATTCTAATGGTCTCATCCTCTGGTAGCTATTGTTTAGGAATGATGTAAATGACCATGTAAGACATTGTAGAAAGTTTCACGGAATTTCGTCGAGTCTAGATAGGTTTTTTTTAATTAATTAAATTTAATTAATTTTCCTAAGTTTGAGATTCTAATTATTTAATTAATTAATTGTTTTTGAGAAATTATTGTAAAAACTAGGTCCTTGGGCTTTTGATAGGGGTATTTGTGCTCAAATAAAATGGAAAGGCACCCCCTACACCCTTGGCCCAAGTTTCAGCTCAGTCGGACAAGTTTTGTTAGGCATTTGTCCACCTGGAGTGTCAGTCAATTAAAACAACAATTTTAATTGCTAAGTATGACATTGCCGAAATGTCATTTTTTGTAATTTTTTAGTTAATGGGGTGAAGTAAAGTGGATAAAGGCATGAGAGATGTTCCCTAACCTACCCAACCCACTCCCTAACCTTTACACACCCCACTCACTAAATACCCACGCCCCCTAGGGGGATTTGCGACCCCCCTCCCCGCCCCTCACATGATAACCATTGTAGTGCACCTTTCCTAGCCTACCACCTCACTCATTGCTTGTTCCCACATGCCAAATCACTCATCCAGCTCATCAATCCCAACCCAAACCCTTAGTGGTGTGCCCCTCTCCTTGGGATGCTCTCTTTGGCTTGGTTGTTGACACTTGGAACTCATCCAAGAGGGGTGACTTTGCCTCTCCAAGCATAAATAGAGCCTCTCCTCACTCATTTCTTCACCATTCTTTAAGCTAAGGTTATGCTACAGAAATTTTGCCCTACTCTCTTGCTCTTGCCATCATACATCCATCTCATTTTTCTCTTAAGAGCATTGGAGCAATTTGTTGCTGCAAGGCTCTCCCATTTGGATTAATAAGAAGCTTTGGAGGATTTGAAGTAATCAAGAGTATTCTTTCATATGAGGTGACATTGTTCATTTTTGCATTGTATACGGTGTTGAGTAGATTTTTGGGCAAAGTAGTTTGCTTGAGTGGACACATCAATAGTATTGTTGCTGATCTATATATGTAGAGTAGTTGATATTGTGAAGTATTTCATTGTGTTAGCTTACTCTCACATGTTATCTATTGCTATACCTCACATATTGCTTGAGTTTTGCAGGTTTGCCTCTAAGGTGTTGTTGGGATAGTCTCAAGAAAGGGTTTTCCATCAAGATCTTCTCACACTTCTTACTTCTTATAATATGATATTTTTCTGTTCATATCCATTATATTGTTGTAGCTAACCATCTTAGATAGGTCAATAATTTCAAACTTTAGTTGGAGATTTTTTGTGTGAAAAATTTCTGCGTAAAAACCATAAATGTTTCTTAACTTTGTTGTGTTGTGCAGCATTTCCAGCAAGCATATACTTGCTAGTTTTTGCAGGTTCTTACCATAAACAAGGGGATATGTTGCCCAAATCCACTCTCACAACACTCCCAAAGAGTTTCCATTAGTTGGGTAACAACTCTCTCCTCTTCCTCATTCATTTCTAGCATTGTAGCAAGCCCCCGGGAAGTTCCCTTGAGGCTTGCATTCTTTTGTATATTTTCAGCCTTGTATTTCTTTATTGTAAGTTATTTCATTGCCTACACCTTGGGAGAGTGATTGGCTCGGCGAACCCCCCAAAATCGTTGGGCTAGGAGATAGAATCTTTTTGAGCATTTTTTATTTCTTGCCCCACTTGTCATTAAGACAAGGTTGCCTGGCTAGGCTTGCTAAATAATAATCATTGTTAATTTCCTTTACAACCCTCTTTGACACAACATTGGTAGGCTTGCCTCCACCCTGTGCCATTGTGAGTGGTTTATTGCTATTTTATTTCCAAGTTTTGTTTACATAATTGCCTACACCTTGGGAGAGTAACCCCCAAAATTGTATGGCTAGGATGTTAGTGATTTGTTGATGGTTTATATGGTTTAAATGGATTAAAATGCTCTAGAGTAATAATCACATGTTATATCATCTTAGTTTAAGCCCTTAATGCATACTTCCATTTACGTGCTTTAGTTTTATTCTTGCAAATATTTCACTCTTTGGCATGGTATCTCAAATGGAGTAGATTACATGGTTAAATAATATGTCTTGAAACAATCTTTTATTTCTTGGGCACACATAACTCTCATGCTTTCATTTGGTTTTGATATGTAAATGGTGTAGGAGTTAGCTTTCATTTTCAGCAAATATCTTGTCTTAAGCATGCTAACTCACATGGAATAGCTTATGTGTTTGAATGGTTAAAATCTCAAGTGTTGTTCCATTTGACAAGTTGTTCTTGCCCCTTTCATAACATTTTCTTACATATCTTGCACATGCTATTGGTTATCAAATGGTGATGTGAATGGTCTCTTTTTCCAGCTTTCAATTCATGCTTTAGATGTGGTGTTAGTCTTCAATTTCGTAATCTGCAACACACTTCACAACAGTCATTTACAGTTTCGGTTTTGGGCATATTTCATCATTTTTGGGCACTTAAAACTCATCTAAAACACTCATAACACATTTTAAGACTTACCCATAAGTCATAATAATATTTTAGACCAACTAGGACACCTAATTCCACCATCTTCACCATCTAAAATGGGTTTGAGGAAAACAACGGAGGGTGTAGGCAGGGGACTGTCTCACGGCGCACAGGATGTGTCCTCTCCAGGAAGTACTCTTACTTTAGGGCTGATCATGAAAGCTAGGGTGGGCCTCGTTGCCTTACTATCTTGAGCATCCGACAGTTATTTGGCAATAGGAGGAGGAGGAGTAAGGTTTGACACTTAGTTAGGAGGGCAAGTAAAATTTATCAAATCTTTAAACAACTCTTAACCACTTAGTTTTCTAGACAATCTCTACTTGGGTATATCTTATGATGGTTGTTTAGAATAATACATTGCAGGCACATATACATCTCTTAGCTTTCATGCAAATGTGGTTAAGTTTCTAAGTGTTAAATCTTTGATTTTGGTGAGCATTTATCTTTCAAGTGTTTTTATCTTTCAAGTTATGCTCTTTGTGGTGTGATTCAAGAAGAAGTTGCGCATCCCATTTGGAGGCATCATCTTGTTGAGACTTGAGTGCTTTAGTGGTTTCCATTGAAAAGCAGTCCAATAGATTAAGTGCTATTGGGGCATGCTTGGCTTTATGTGAATGATCTCAATGTTTTGATATCTTTTGGATTTTCACATTTAAGCATTGTTAATCTTGTCTATTTGTATCTTGTGTAAGTGTTGTAATATCTATCTTTCATTATTGTGAGTACTTGTATCTTGGTTGTGGATAATTATAACTTCACTTTACTTGTAATCCTTATTGTAATTAAACTCCCTCAAACTTAGTTGACCCCTTGCCCAACCTTTAGGCACTAGTCTTAGTTGACTTAGGGAAGGGTTTGCTTGTCATTGAAAATCTTGCACTTTGCATTTGCTG
>ML834735.1:0-10489 GCA_009831015.1 Picea engelmannii
TCGATGACTTTATTTAATGAAGAAATATGGAAGACTAGATGTACACATGAAGATGGAGGCAACTCCAATTTATATGCCATACTTCCATTCCTTTGCTAAACTTTATAAGGGAAATAATACATGAGTTCTAATTTATTGTCCTTCTTTTGTTGCTTGAGGGACGTCGGTTTGTATGGATGTAGCCTCAAAAATACCCAATCCCCCACTTATAATTCCCTTTCACTGCGATGTTGATCTACTTGTTGTTTCATCCTATTTTGTGCCATAACTAAGTTGTCCTTAAATTGTTTGAGGACCTCTTATTGGTTCCCTATGTGGTCCTCCACTGCTTGAACCTTTGTATTCCCTTTCAAGGGTGATTTAATGGATGGAGGATAATATCCATAAAGTGCTAGAAATGGGGACATTTTTGATGAAGTATGGAAGGATGTGTTGTACCACCATTCCACCAAGGGAAACCACTTGACCCATTGTGTCTGTTTAATGGATGCAAAGAAAATAATTTATCCTTCTAGACATTTATTCACAATCTTAGTTTTCCCATCGGATTGAGGGTGGTAAGATGAGTTCTGAGCCAATTGAGTACCCAAACAAGAAAATAATTTAGGTCAAAAATTTCTTGTGAAAATTGGATCTTTGTCACTTATAATAATCTTGGGGACTCCATGTAGATTTTGAACCATTTCCATAAATGTTGTGGCTACTTTACTTGCTTTAAAAGGATGAGAAAGAGAGAAAAAATGGGCATAATTTGTCAGTCGATCCACTACTACCATGATGACATTCCTTCCTTCAGATTTGAGTAAACCTGTAACAAAATCCATTGAAACTTCTTCCCAATGTTGACTTGGTATAACTAATGGTTGTAGGAGACCTAGAGTCTTGATTATCTCTCCCTTATTCTGTTGGCAGACCAAAAATTCAGAAACAAACTTTTGAACATCAGTTTTAAGACCTTTGCAAAAAAAATCCTTCTTGATTCTGTGGTACGTTTTCAAGAATCCTGAATGTCCTTCTATAGGAAAAATGTGCAATTGCAGAAGGACCTTCTGTTTGAGTTATGAATTCTTACATAAATATAGGTGCCATTTATTAACTATATGTAATATGGCCAACATTTCATTTTCATAAATGGGTTTGACTAATTTTTTCCCTTTAAGTTGGCTGCTTCCAAATGCAAGGGTCCTTCCTTCTTGCATTAAAACTGCACCAATTCCATGTCCCGAGGCATCACACTTCACAATAAATGTTTTTGTAAAGTTAGGTCTGGCCAAGACAAAATTTGTACACATAGCCTCCTTGAGTTTTTCAAAAGCTTTTGTTGCTTCTTCGGTCCAAAAAAATGCTTCCTTCTTTAATAATGATGTTAGAGGTGTGACTATTTGACCATAGTTCTTGAAAAACTTGTGGTAATAGCCTGTTAATCATAAGAATCCTCTAAGTTTCTTCAAGGTTTTGGGAATTGGCCATTCCATCATAGATTTAATTTTGCTAGGGTCCACTTTTACACCTTCATGAGATACAATATGACCCAAATATTCCACTTCTCAAGCCCCAAAGACACACTTGGAAGGCTTTGCATAAAATTGTTTCTCTTCTAATAATTGTAATACTTTGTCAAAATGTTGTACATGCTCTTCCCAAGATTTGTTGTAGATTATTATGTTGTCAAAAAATACTAACACAAATTTTCTAAGAGCTTGCAAATATAATTGATCAAACCTTGAAATGTAGAAGGTGCATTAGTAAGTCCAAATGGCATAACCAAAAAATCATAATGACCTTCATGTGTTCTAAAAGTTGTTTTAGGAATGTCTTCTTGCCTCAGTCTAATTTGATGATATCCTGAATGAACATCCAACTTAGTAACGGATTTTGCTCCATGCAATTCATCTAATAATTCATCAATGACAAGGATTTGAAACTTATATTTGATGGTCATTTTGTTGAGCTATCTATAATATGGACACATATGCCATGGGCCATCCTTTTTTGTAACCAATACCACTAGTGAAGAGAAATAACTTTGGCTAGGTTGAATGATACCAGCTTCTAAAATTTCCTAGATCATGCACTCAATATCACTCTTTTGTGCATATGGATACATGTAAGGCCTAATGTCAAGTGGTACACTTTTTGGTTGCAAATGAATAACATGGTCACGATCTCGAGCAGGTGTAAGACCCTTAGGAATTTCACTAAATACCTTAGAATGATTGTTGATAACTATTTGGAGATATGATGGAGCAAAGGATATAGATGTTTGAACATCAATTGAGCACAATTGTGAAATTACACCCTGGTGTCCCTTTCAGAGTAATTTTTTCATGCTATTAGACATTATCACTTTAGAGGGTTTCCCTTGGATACCTTTAAGCTCAATTTCCTTGCCATCTCAGGAAAAAATCATGAAAAGATATTGAAAATTAAGGGCCGCTATTCCCAATGATTGTAACCATTGGACCCCTAATACAACATTGACACCATCCATTTGGATGGAAATCATGGGGATATCCAAAAACTACCCCCCCATGTTGAGCTTAATACTATGACATTTCACTGAACAATTTATGGTACCTCCATATGCAATTATTACTTGAAACTCTGGTGTAGGATTGTTGGCATAAAAGTGTTCAGACCAGGGTCCTTTTTAGGTTACCAACAAAAGGTACCGAAGTAGTCTAGAGCGTTGGAATTTTCATCTTCTAGGGAGGGAAGAAGTCTCACCCGAAGTGCAACCGAGACAAGAAAGAGAGGGAAGGGTAAGGAGAATACTTAGACAAACCCTTGAATTATAAAGGTTCACTGTAATCTTGTGCAAGATAGATTAAACCTGTAATAGTTCTGAGCAATTTCTAACTGGGAATAAAGAAACAGAGTTGCGTTTCCATTGATAAAGAAGCATTTAGACAATATGTTCTTCTCACAACTCAATCCTCATACACAAGTACTCAGAGGATGTTCTTCATCAGATATGAGACAATATTGCAGTCTCTTGTCCCTTTACGTCTAGACTGATACATAACTCCAATGCATTGATAGTCTGGTTCTTACCCAGATCTCCTAAACTTAGCTATGCTAACAGTATAGACTATTACAAAAGTGATTCTCATCACAACAACAACAACAATGATAACATCATTAACATCAATAAATACAGACTAAAAACCCTAGAAAACATTAACAACACTACAACCCAACAACAACAACAACCCTTTTACAATTCTATTAGTCTCATATATGTAATTTGATCTTTAGGTTTGCTGGTTGAGAACCCGAGAGTTCTCTATTCTTCTTGATCTTGTTGCAACTTATTTCCTCAATCTTGATGTTGCACTGTCCTTCCAACCGCTTTTTGTTTCTCTCTTTTTTCCATAGTCCATCTCCTCAGCAACTTGCACAACTTCCGTTCTCCAAAATGAAGCTGCAATGTTTTGTACGCAACTTCTATTCAACAAAACAAAGGGCCCAACAAGCTCCGACCACAATCCTTGCCTCGCCCTGAGTCAAGTATTCAACTCTTATTTGGTCTCTGGGTTGGATAGTTGTTCTCTCTTTCCTTATGGTTTTGAATTGCTTTCATTTCCAACTTGGAATGGTTTTCTTTATCTTCTTCAAATGAAGGTCCTAACTCAGGTACGATTTCTAGGGCTCTCTTCCTGACTTCTTGAAAGTTGTCCACTTTGTCCTGCCACTTCCTAGAAAGTAGTGGAGCTTCAACAACAAACACATGAGTGGCATTTGTGATGCACTCTTTTGGCTTTGACACAACTAAAGAGTTCCATTCTGAGTCAGCTATGGCATCCACTTGATGCATATGTAGATATGATTTCTGGTCGAAACTCTCGAATTTCCTTCTTAGCCACAGTTTGGGCTTCATATAGTGCATTGAGGTCATCGTCTGCTTGTTGGATTTTGTCAAATTTCTCTTGTTGTTCCAGTGGATCTAGGGTGTTGGATGCTTCTTCGTTGAGTGATTGGATCCTCACGCACAAGTCCTCCAATGTTTGGTTTCACCTTGAAATTATTCCCATCCAATCGATAACCTCTCTGAAGAAATTTGTGCATTCTGCAATCCATTTGTGCAAGGTTTCTCTTGCGTTGTTCCCTTCCAAGATGATTTTCTCCATTTTCTCTCGTAGCTTCTTGGGTTGCATTTCAAATTATTTCTTACCGTCTCACAACTGTGCCTTGATATTTTATGCTCTTTCTACCAGTTATGACCAAGCTACATGAATTAATTCAATCTGCTCCATGGTCTCGCTTTTTGTGCTAGATTCGGGCAACTGAGGCACTGTCTTTCTGACCATTGTCCAACCCTCTGAGAGATTTTCCTTTACCTTTTCCACCTTCTGTTCTGCTTGAACCTTTGATTATTCCTCCTATGTTCGTTGTGATTTCATAAGGAGTCCTTCTTGTTTCCAGAACTAAGCTTCTTGTTCAACCTGATGGATCCTCTGCTCCAGTTGCTTAGTTGCGGCTCTAATTATGCCTACCAGCTGCGCTGTTGGTAACTAAGTGAGTTTGCTTGATGGAAGAGCGACATCTAGGGGTACTTGGATTTGTAGTGGCAGTCCATTAGCCATCGATTGTGCGGAGAGTGTCTCCACCTCTTCTTATCTAGGGGATGGACCTTGTAGTTGATGTGCAAGTATAGCCTTCAGAGCCGCTGGAATTTGAGGGAAAACTTCTATCTTGGTGTTGGCCCTTGACCAAGTTTTGAGGAAACCTTGGTCAGGTTCGGACCACTTTTGGACTATGACAGGCTGGTCAAAGATGGAGCACCTAGGTGGAGTTGAGATCACAGATCTCACTTGTTTTGCAGGCTATGTGGACCCAAATAGGGGTTCATTAGGGTTTTTGTAATGGGTTATGGGATGTCGACCCATGGGT
Organism: Picea engelmannii; assembly: GCA_009831015.1. Classification (NCBI taxonomy): domain Eukaryota; kingdom Viridiplantae; phylum Streptophyta; class Pinopsida; order Pinales; family Pinaceae; genus Picea; species Picea engelmannii. The sequence goes on from ML834735.1 coordinate 4,894, forward strand.
TCTCCCATGTTTAGGCATTTTTGTAAGGAATTGTAAACGTATAAATAAATGTAAGAATGTATTGTAAAAAACAAGCGATGTAAGAGCGAAGTAGCTAAGTGCAACTAGTTCTGAGTTTCTTTGTGCAACAAAATTTGTATGTAAGGCTCTATGCTTGATAAAGAAGTTGGATTTGTGTCGTGACCTAGTTTTGGGAAGGAGGATCTGGTGCTTAGTGCGCAAATATCCTGTCTGATGCGAAGCTCGGCTCTGTGGCTTAGTGCACATGAGCGAATGAATGTAAGAGATTGAAGAATAATAAAGAAGACGAAGTAGTTGGTGGACGTAACCCCACACTGGGGTGAACCACATATATCTTGTGTCTTTGGTTTGCTTTGTGCTTTGTTGTTTATGTTATGAATATTCTTAGTGGATTCGTTAATATGTATGATAGATAAGATCTAATGTTGCTTAGTGCTTTACTTGTATTAAGGATGAATGGATGTTAGATCTAGATTGTGATGCTAAGTGCTATGGGTATATTGTCATTTGTTATTGCGCTGATCTATCCTTGGGTATGTTCTACGATGAAATAATGCATGTTATTCCTAAGTGTTAATAGAGTACTCTATGAAGTGTTGTTATCACATATATGTTTCCTAGCTTGGTTACAGACACCTGCGTCCTGTAACCCCCCCTTCTTCTACCTCGGGTGAGACTTCACCTGCTTCGCAGGTGTTGCCGAAAGGCCCAGTGGTTAGGGTTTTGTTGGTGCGTTGTTGAAGCGTTGAACCCTGGGTCTGCTGTTATAGCAAGATTTGCCTCACCATTACTATCTTGCACAGAGGGACTTTTACCATTTCCCTATGCAGACTTATCATCCCTTTTTGATGAATCCAGAGCTAAAACATAAATTTTTCCACATATACACTCCCTATCAGTTATACAAGATGCGTATACTCTTGTTGCTCCACTGCAGCTCACGTATATCGAGATTTGTGCCAGAAAATACAAAATGAGATCAGGTTTCCATGTCAGGACATGAGATCTCTGATTCTTGGCCTTCCATATACTGGAAACGTTCCGACTCGGCCCTTCAGTTGCATTTCGAAGGTTATAAAAGAAAAATTTTGAGCTATGGAAAAGAGGAGAAAGCATTCAACTTTGAGAGCAAAGTTACTCTGGAGAAATTACTCCATATTGAGTCTGCATCCCTTTGTCCATCAAGTTTGAACACAGTGTTCAACCCCCAAGCTCTTCCCTTATTGTTGAGAGGACCTCTTTGCCTCTTTCTCACGAGCTTGCCTTTGGTGGAGGATTGAAGTGGTGGAGACCCAGTTGGAAGGAACTTGGTTTCTTGGTTTCGAACCGCACTGACATGGAACTCTGTAATGTTGACACTTTTGCTGATCAATTATTAATAGAAATACTCCTTTCCCGTCCTATTGGTATCTTGCAAAATATATGATTATTATCAATGGGTGTGTTTGTAATGTTTATTAATGGATTATGCTATCTGATGTGCTAATCCCTTTTATAGCATCACTATATACTAGCTTTGCTTGTTTGTTGAGAACTTCTTGTAGGTATAAAGCTTTGGGTCAAAGTGCTCAACGATGGAACATCATCAAACGTTGGATCGAGGTAGGCCTCTTTCTTGTATTTCACATTAGTCTATATAACATATGTTGGAATTGAGTTGATTTCTGCAGTCATACCTGTCTGTTGTGGTTTACCCTTGGCCATAGAGAGTTTTTCCCTTGTAACATCTGCCCCTGTTCCAAAAAATGGTTCCATTGCTCGTAAGAAAGAACCGCCTCACACAGGTCACTGGGTTCATGGTGGACCTCACAAGAAAATGTGTGGAGGGCATGCAAATGAACTGGGTGAGTTACCTCATCAACGAAATCAAGAAGGATTACCATGAAGTTTAGGATTTTGGATACGAGTTCCACTTTAGCTGGATGATCATTTTGATCACATTTGTTGCTTGGAAAATGCATGAAGGAGCCAACTTTCCAGAGATCGAACCATCGAAGCCGTTGGCCACTAGGTTTTCTACCTTATGGTACACCAACGACATGTTGAATCAATGGTAGTCGAACGATGTATTTCATGCATATTATCAACAACTGAAGGTTTCCATTGAATCATTTCCGTGCATGATACCACGCACCCTGCGCCAGTACCGACCTTTTGTGAAGTTCCACGCAGATCCAAATTTCATATATATCACTGCGCACAGAGACGAGAGCAAGGAAGAACTACAATCATATTAAAAGCTAACATATGAAAACATGGAGAAGATCACAAAGGAGTGGCTGGAGGAGTTCCTCGTACCTGTTCCTGATGCCGAACTCTCTAACATTGACACCATAGGAAGCCCCTTAGTCACACGGGTTGAGCATGTCGGATAGTATAGTAGGACAAAGAAGAAGAATAAAAAGGAGCAAATCCAGGATATAAAGATCGATGAGGAGGACAACGCCTCTAAAGAAAATGGATCTGGCTCACTAGGAGGAAGAGGAGACCAAGAATATGGAAAAGGAGGAGGGGATGAAGGAGAAAAGAAAGGAGAAGGCAAAGCTACACCGCCTCAAGATCCACCTACTGAAACAATAACACCACCGAAGAGAAAGGTTTCTCCAAAGAAACCTTCAACAAGAAAGAATACACGCGCTAGTAAGCCCGAGTTGGAGGCCACGCTCACAGAGGATGATATCAGTCTGGTCCACAGAGCCATGGAGGATGCTTCAGAGGAAATCTTGCAGATATATGGCGCGAAGAAAGAAGAGCTACATGGAAAGATAAAAAAGGAATTAAAGGAAGTACAACAAGCTATTCGTTCAGTCCGCACAATACCTACTACGCCCTCCTCCTGACAGAATACAAAATTTGGGGATGAACTAGCCCAATTGAGAAGACCTGCAGATGAAACAGAGGCCCGACTTCAGAAAATCCAGGAAGAAAAGGAGAAGGCTACAAAATCCTTGAAACAAGAGAAGGATGAAGCCCTAAAATAATTATGCGTAGCGTGGTACTGTGTAACTGCCTATGAAAATGAAAAAGAAGAGTTTCAGGTGATGGTCTAGGAGGAAAAAGTCCAACTACAAAGAGAAAAGGAGCAGTTGCTTGTAGAACGAGCCACAATTAAGGAAGATGTGAGTAAAGCATGTCACTCTGTATCAGGTTTGGCATAGGAGGAATAAGAGTCAGTCAAGGCTCAAGTGGCGAAGCTCATTGAGACCATCCAATAGCTTCAAGTGAGGATAACAGAGTTGGAGGTCCAAGCAGTACCAAGCACACCACAGGAAGTGTGCGATCAAAGGGAAGAAACCACCAAGAAAACGATAATAAGGATAAGGCCCTCACCTTAGAGTGAAAACAATTGAGCGATAGAAGTGCACAGACTTATGAATGCCTCGCAAAAGATCTAGAACGAAGGAAGTTGGAAGCACAACTACAAGAGGCGCAACATCATGCATTCTTCGTGAAGGTGCAGATGAAGCTATTCACTGCAGTTGAAAGAATGAAGAGATCTAAAGAGTAGCATGTAGTCCAACAACAGATTGCTGCCATCTAGGGAAGCGTAATGGAAGTCATGTAGAAGCTGCAACTAGTGTAGGATGAAGCCTGCAAGGTGTTCGAAGAAATTGAGGGATAGGGCTCGCAACTGGACCAAGTGGTTGCATCAGTCGAAAAATGACTTGAAGGGCATGTTACATCATAGACAATCTAGGAGCTCGCTGAGCAAGAGGCTCAGGTGAAGGAGAAAGTCGAGGCAGCTCGAGTGAAGCTCGATGCCTTCGAAGCAAAATTGCCCAGACCCGAGTGACTCGGGACGAGTCACAAGTGAGTGTTGGGGGCCTGTTGGCCCTCAACCAAGTTTTGAGGAAACCTTGGTCTGGTTTGGACCACTTTTGGACTACGACAGGCCGATCGAATATGGAGCACCCAGGCAGAGTTGAGATTGCCGACATCACTTGTTTTGTGGGGTATGTGGACCCAACAAGGGGTTCGTTAGGGTTTTTGTAATGAGTTATGGGATGTCGGCCCATGGGTTCTCCCATGTTTAGGCCTTTTTGTAAGGAATTGTAAAAGTATAAATAAGTGTAAGAATGTATTGTAAAAAACAAGCGATGTAAGAGTGAAGTAGCCTAGTGAAAGTAGTTCTGAGTTGTTTTGTGCAACATAATGTGTATGTAAGGCTCTATGCTCGATAAAGAAGTTGTCTTTGTGCCGTGAACTAGTTTTGGGAAGTAGGATCTGGTGCTCAGTGTGCAGATATCCTGTCCAATGCAAAGCTCGACACTATGGCTTAGTGCACAGGAGAGAAGGAATGTAAGAGATTGAAGAATAATAAATAAGACGAAGCAGTTGGTGGACGTAACCCCACACTGGGGTGAACCACGTATATCTTGTGTCTTTGGTTTGCTTTGTGCTTTGTTGTTTATGTTATGAATCTGCTTAGTTCCTTTGTTAATATGTATGGTAGATAAGATCTGATGTTGCTTAGTGATTTACTTATATTAAGGATGAGTGGATGTTATATCTAACTTATGATGCTAAGTGCTATGGGTATATTGTCATTTGTTACAACGATGAACTATCCTTAGGTATGTTCTGTGATGAACTAATGCATGTTACTCCTAAGTGTTAATAGAGTAGTTTGCGAAGAGTTGTTATCATAGATCTATGTCCCATATTGGTTACAGACACCTGCGTCCTGTAACCCCCCCTACTTCTACCTTGGGTGAGACTTCACCTGCTTCACAGGTGTTATCGAAAGGGTCGGTAGTTAGGGTTTTGTTGGTGCGCTGTTGAAGCCTTAAACCCTGGGTCTGCCCCTGTGCCAACACTTGGCCAGGAAAAGCTGCAGTAATTTCGTGCATCACTGTGGATACTGGAATACTGGCTCCAACTGTTCTTTCAAATATGCTGCACTCTGCCCCGATGTAGTTTTAGGTTCCTTCTAAACCATCCGTGCTATTGCTTCTTGCTTCTGAACCATATGTTCTCTGTGCTATTTCTTCTTTCTGTAACGAAACTTCTGGAGTTTCTCTTTTGTTGATGGGAATCTCCACATTGACTACTGAGAGAGGACTCTGGGTGCCTGGAACTTGTGGTAATGGAACAATTTGACTCTCCGTCGAAGGCATAGTGCCCTGTTGACGGGCGAAATTGACCGTCGGTCAACTGGAAGAGTGGAACCGGTCCGAGGTTGTCTAATAACCCAAGCCGTTTGGGATGAACCACCCTGATGGGTTTAGCGGCTCCGTTAGCCGATCTAAGGTCCTAAGAAAACAAAAAAAGAAAAACTATTCTAAACTAACTAATCTAACTAAAACTAACTATTAAACAAACTAATAAACTAATCTAACTAAAATAACTATTAAAACAAACTAAACTAATCTAACTATTCTATATATACAATCTACTAACTACTACTATACTAAATCTAACTAATTAACTATCTAACTACTAACATAAATAAATCTTATTCACAAAATGCACAATATCTACAATTTACAGATTTAAATAAAACCTGAAAAACTCATTTATATTCTGCCCCGAGATAGAGAAAGATATTTTTGTTGATTTTATAATTTTATGAACA
>ML834735.1:25073-48930 GCA_009831015.1 Picea engelmannii
TAGGAATAGAATTTATATTGAAAGCGGAAAATTTATTCATTAAATTCCATACCTCAGACTGGTAGCTTTTGAGATGCGGAGACAGACAGTGGATAGAGTCTCTTACCTGTCTAACCACTATTTCAGAGTCGCCAAAGATGGTTGAATTTTGAATGTTCATATTTGAAGCTTTTCTGAGACCTTGCAGTAAGGCCTCATATTCTGCAGTATTGTTAGTACATTCAAATTCCAACCTACATGCTATCAATGTTTTGTTACCTGCCGGATCGATAATGACGCAGCCAGCTCCAACTCCTTCTTTGGACTTTGACTTGTCGAAATACAGAGACCAAATTTGATTTCCATCGGGCACATGAGACCGTTGCGTAGAAGCTGTTGGCTGCATATATGCTACAATCTCGGACTTCTGTTCTGGATTGGTGATAGCTGAAGCCTCGGCCATGAAATTGCCGAAGAAGGTGTCCATCCCTTGTACTTCGGGTGAATCAACAGAAGGTGTAAATGGTTCGTTGGGATCATTCAAATCTGTGACCGTGAACTTAAGGTAGCGTTCACGATTTACTTTGATTTTATTAGGCTTTCCGTTCTCTGGAAGCCATAGATGGGACCAATCTGTCGTGAAATAACCATGTAGCTGTTCCGACCAGTCCCTGCTTAAAAACAGACCATACACTTCTGGAATATCCACAACAATTATATCAATAACTTGATGAACCTTGGGGTTAGACGATAACCTAATAAGCACATTCTTTAGTTTTCCTATGACTTTAACATTTGTCTGATCAAGTTGTATGATTTTTAAAGGAGAGGGTTCAACTTCAGCGTTAATCTTTTGGCAAACGGACCAAGGCATCACATTGGATGACGCTCCTGAGTCTACCATACAATTGTGCACGTTTCTATTAAAGATTTCGAAAGTTAATAGGAATGGAGGTACATTTTTGCGAGTACTAAGGGTGGTAGCTTGTGGATTTTTACTCGCATTTTCTAAAGCTACTTTATCTACATTATTTACATTATTTACATTACTCACAGGAAGGCTCCCTTTATCTTGAGGATCATGATTGTTTTTAGTGGAAGTCTTCTGGGGAACTTTGTTCTGCACAACCTTGTGACCATTAGAATTACCATTTTTGCCATTCTCCGAGATATTCTGTAACATTTTTTGTAGCAGAAATGGAAACTTCAATAACTCATAAACATAAATGTTAGCTCTCAACTTTTTAAGATCTTCAACTACATCATAATCTAAGTTGGGGCTCACATTACTCTGTTTAGTCTCAGCTGACTTAGATTGCTTTGGAGGCGAAGTTGTAGTGTTTTCGGAAGAAGGTTTGTTGGCTGTCTTACTCTTGGTATTGTAGGGGTGTACTGTCTCGAAGTTAGATTGAAAGATGCTATCCGAGAAGTGTCTGAAAATGTTTGGAGAAGACTCTTCTTCTTGAACTGTTTCTTGTTCAACTACCTCCTCAGGAATTTCAGGAGGCATCAAGTTATCTTGGGATTCTAGAATTGTTTGAAGGGCGCATTGCAGACTTTCTAGATTTAGGCCTTCTGTGGTTGGATTAGGTCGGTTGGTAGGAAAAGGCTTCCGGAACGAGGTTTTGTAAGGTCCTTTGCTCGAGGAAGCTTCTTCAGTCGACCTTTTCAAGTCTATAACTTGATTTGACAGTTTTTGAACAACTTTAGTTAAGTTTTCTAAATCATAGCTTTCAGGTTGTGTTTTACTTTGAGTGGGTCTGGGGAGGATTTCGATCTTCTTTCTGGAAGAAGAACTAGTCTCTATTTCGTTGCTAGTAGAGTCTTTAAGACTAAGTATGTCTTTTTCAATCTGGCTGGCCTCCTCGAAGGCTTCTAACAACGTGGCTTTCTTAGATCATTTAACCCAAATAGCTATACTTTGATGCAAATCTTTAGTGTAGTATGCTATTATAAGACTCTCAGCAGGCATGGAATCCATAGGGATTCAGTTTTTGAGTGTTAAGAATATTTGATTAAAGTCTTTAACTTTTTATTTTGGGTTCATTCTTAAGCTAGAAAGGTCCATGACTAGGACTTCCAGAGGTTTACCGTCTCTGAACTTTTCCAAAAAGCATGACTCAAACTTTTCCCAAGACACGATGGTATGGGGTTGTTGGGAAAAGTACCATGTGGATGCATTACCCTCGAAAGTATACGAGAACAACCTACAGACAACGTCTTCATGTTCGACATTGCAGAGTCTTATGGCTAACATAAACTTTTTAATGTGATCTTCAGCGATCTGTTTTGAGTCAGGGTCAAACTTGGGAAGCCATTTCTCCAGGTGTTTAGGTAAAGGATGCTGAGCTCCAGGTACAACTACGGCATCCTGATCAAGCCAGGGTCTAGCAGGGTTGTTTTGATTTTCCATTGGTGTAGTGGGTGTGGAAGGATGAGAAGGGGAATTGCCTTCGTCAGAGGAATCTCCTCCAGAAGAGGAAGGAGATGATGGAGGTGGTGAAGGGGGTATCCCAGATCCTCCTGCAGCAGGATTTAAGATTGGATCTGTAGGATTCACAGTGAGACTAGTGCCTCCTAATTGTTCTCTGATATCGGAGAAGTCCAAAGGTTGTCCCCATGGATGGTTAGGTTGCCTCAAACGGGCTAAGGCACTATGTGTTTTTATAAGAGATTGATGGATAATCTCTTGTATGTCACCACCTGTAGGATTAGGGGTTGTTGGCTCAACTGTGATCTGTGGATCATCGGTTGAAGTAGTTGCTGTTTGAAGGGGAATATTATAGTTTGAATGGATTCTAGTCACTATAGGTGAGCGATTAGGTGGTGGAGGAGTCTTGCGACCGCCTCGTGCCATTAATTAAATTCAGGCCCTCCTTCTAGCGCCATTTGTTGACGGGCGAAATTGACCGTTCGTCAACTGGAAGAGTGGAACCGGTCCGGGGTTGTCTAATAACCCAAGCCATTTGGGATGAACCACCCTGACGGGTTTAGCAGCTCCGTTAGCCGATCTAAGGTCCTAAGAAAACAAAAAAACAAAAAACTATTCTAAACTAACTAATCTAACTAAAACTAACTATTAAACTAACTATTAAACTAGTCTAACTAAAATAACTATTAAAACAAACTAAACTAATCTAACTATTCTATATATACAATCTACTAACTACTACTATACTAACTCTAACTAATTAACTATCTAACTACTAACATAAATAAATCTTATTCACAAAATGCACAATATCTACAATTTACAGATTTAAATAAAACCTGAAAAACTCATTTATATTCTACCCCAAGACAGAGAAAGATATTTTTGTTGATTTTATAATTTTATGAACAGAAATAAAACAAAAACTAACTAAACTAAAAAACTGATATACTAATTCTAACTACACATCTAACTAAACATATATCTAACTAAACTACTTAAATTATATTAAACAAATTAACGAAAATAAATCACAAACTGACCTGGAGAAACGCTCCAGATTTGTCCTGTGTATGATGATTGTCTTAGCTGATCGGAGGGAGGAAACCTGCACCGAATTATCCAGGAGCTTCTCGTAAATGATAGCTGCAGTGCTCTTTAAGTATGATTACAGGACAAACAAGACATAAAAATCTACAACAATCTTATGATTTATAAATCTTCACCGTTAGATAAATCTGTATGCAAAGACTTATACAAAATAATTCAATTGATGAAGAAGAGAAATCTGTCATTCATTAACTGAATATAGTAATTGCTGTATTTTTAAGTATTGAAAGAAATCAGATATGGATAACACATTAATTAAATCATATCATTCTGCAACAGACTATGATAGCTAAAGTAGTCTATAATCAACTGCAAATGACATGCATAAAATTGAAACAAAAGATTGATATTATGAAAGCGAAAGCTGTAGCAAAACATCAACTCCTATCTCAGTTTGTATTAGAAATCCATAGCCTAGTTCTCCCACAAGTGAGGACGCCCCTTATTACAAATAATAATAAGTATTTAAAGACCTTCCACAGGGTAAAACATCCCTGTGGAAGTTATCAAAACTGTTTACATAAAAGATATCCCAAGTCTGACTAAACTAGGAACCTAAAATAAAACTAAAACACACAAATATTTCCTAGACTGTCCAGCATGTCCAATGCAATTCGGATGTACCTGAAAAGGGTAAAAAATGGACAAGTTAGAAGGGTATTTTATTAATAAAATGATAAAAAAATTTAATTCTATAGACTCGCTACAGAATCTTGCGATTCTGTAGCTGGTCTAAATCAGACACATAATCAACATAAAAATCAATTCAAATCTTTTAAAGAATTAAATTCAACTATTTACAAGTACCTAATAGCTAATTGAAAGACAAACGAATCATTCAAATTGAGATTGTTATACTAATTCGAGATTAAAACAAAACTAAAATCAAATGACTACAGAGATGCATATACTCTGTTTCGTTTGTTGCCACAAAGTCGGGTGAACATAATCATAATCAAACAGTATTGAAATCGTTTCATATCAACTGAAATCGATACAATTAAAACAAATCGCAGGCAATTGTTATGCTGCATCATAAACATGAGACATGATCGAATCCAAACAAGCTCATTTTCAAATAGACATAATTGTATTGAGCGAATTAAATCAAAACTGGCGCGTAAATGTTCACAAACAAAATCATAATGAGATCAATCAACAGGATCTATAGGATTAGTTCGATCATTTGCTATTGCTATTTGGGGCAAACAAACTCGATTGACATTGAACGAAACCGTTCCTTTCAAAACGAATCATAACCAGATTTGACAGAGATAACAAATGTCAATCAATTCATTTTGCAAATCAAACAGAGAAGCATCTATGATACGAATCCAACTCATAAAACAATCTGGCCAACTGAATATACACAACAATCCAATCAAGATAAGAGCGAATTGAACAGTTGGGGTTTAACATAGTTATTATGAATCAGAACCGCTCCATGATTCGGGCGTGGATATCATTTGCACAGGATTAAATGAGAATATTGTTTTCATGAAAAACAGAGTCATTCTTTCCAAATAGGAGCCGAACAGAGTTGTATTCCTGTTTTAGAAGATTACATGACACAACATATTAAAAAATCGTAACAACCAAACTCACGAAATCGTTTGAAAAATCAAATCATCAAAACTCAATTAGGGTCGATGTGATCTGACTACAACGAAATCATACCAAATCAAAATATGATCGTGTTCTAAATTTAGCATGAAAACCTCCTATTCAAGTTGGATACAAACAAATCGAATCGAAAGCAAACCATCGATTTCGTTAACTCAACAGAAAAACGAATCAAATCTGATGAAAATTTATTAGTGGCTAAACTGGGTATGAGAAAATCGTGTATCCAAATCGAAACTTCATTTATTTTTAGCAAAGCGAAAACAATGTACAGGATGAACAACATTATGACAGAGCCATTTTGAATGATAGACAGAGCTATTTGAAAACCAAATTCAAATCATTATATTAATCCTGGTCATTCACAAAATTAAAATGATATCAAAATTCATACCTGTATGACGAGCAGACGGCTTGATCATGACATTTTGGAGTTGACAACGGCTGTAGCCGATTCAACATTCTGAAAAATGATGGAACCAGTAGTCCTATGCTTCCTAACAGTTGCTCGAAGATTGTCCCTTTGGCTGGTCAACACTGCAACTTGGTTTTCCAGCGATTTGATTTTCGATTGAAGCACAGGAACGTCTATATAGTATCGTTCCAACCACAAATCACATTGGTCACATGACGACTATCTGGGCTTCGAAGGTGCAGGTGAGGGTTTGGTTACATTGCTGAGGGTTTCGTTAGGCAGTTCAATCCCTGGGTAACTGGGATTGTTTCTTAGGCAAGGGGGAAGATTCGAAACAAAGTCATAAGGTGGCTCAGAGCACAGGCCCTGTGAGTAAGGGTACTCACTAGCTAGGAAGCGTTCTATGTCAGAGTCCGAATCCTCACTAAGGACTATGGGCTTCTGCTCAACACTAGATTTAGGCTTATTTCTAGCCATTCTTGAGATAATCCGAGCATTCTTTTTTCCTTTGCCATCAACAGTAGGGTTACCTCTAACCTTTTTGCTCACAGTCTTTTTTATAGCCTCAGCCTTCTCAGTTATAATGTTGGGTAAGTCAATATCAGGGTCAACTGAAGGCTTAGGAGAGGGAAGTAGGACATGGAAGGGCACGGGTGGCCCGACCTTGGTTTCATTAACCACAGGCTTGTCAATCTGGATAGGGTCTGTATCATCAAAACCATTTTGAGTGATAAAAGCTCGCCAACTATCACCGTGGAGACTTAAGTGATGAACAATGATAAGTTTAATTAGTCCATGGTGGAACATGATACTATCGGCCTTCTCCCTTTTAAAACTTTTTGACATTTTGTAAAGGCTACGCTGGAAGTAGAAAGGCATATTCAATGGATACCCTATAAAATTCATTAACAAATGCAGGTGGTAGAGAAAAATGAGTCCATATCGACCCTCACAGGTCACAAATTGTTTAACTACTATCAAAAGGTCATGCCATCGTGGTTTAAGCATGGAAATGGGCATACCTCTGTCACAGGATGTGACCTTTCGTGAGACGAACAGTAGTGGCCATGGCACCTCCTCCACCTTAGAATTTTTGAACCAACACTGGCCCGTGGCTGCTAACCCGGTGGCAGAGCTAATGAACTCTTCACTGATTTCCAACTGAATGTTGCCCACCTTGGCTCTACAACCATGAAAAGTCAGGGCGAACTGCTGTGCAATAAATAAATTAAAACCCTCAAACCTCTGCACGAAGGTGTGCCAACCGTTATCCTCTAAGTCTTTTCGGGCATTGTCGAACAATAGCAAGGCTTGGCTACCATTCGGCTCAATTCGCACCACCAGTGCCATGGAGCCGAGCACACGGTGAACGAGCCAGGGTTTGGATCATAGCATACACAAGAGCAGAGTGCACAAAGGGTTACCCGAGCTAACAGAGGTGAAACAGGGATAAGGGATAGGCATTAATGACATCGTGCGAAGGTGGTGGAGCTATTTCTGCCATGCATAATAGTCATTGCTAATGGTACAACCGCCGACACTTATATCTGTTCAACCCACTATTGTATAGTTTTAAAAATCATGTCACTTGCCCGAACAATGAAATCAATGGTAAGTGTATAAACCAACGCGTGCAATCAAAGTTATGCCATAGTTTTAAACACCCAACATACAAATCGAAACCAATACCATTGTTTTGACTATGTGACATGCGTTGTAACAATTCATATCAAGAGTTTAACCAATGTGCCAATGCGTTTTAAACTAGGTGTCATATCAAATGAAATATATCAAGGGTTTAATCATAACACTTATATATCTTTATGAAACCAATGGTCGAGTAGATCAAATCAAAGAACATGTAAATCCAAATGCCAATGCATCACAAACTCAATGAGACAAAGTCACACAATCAATCCAAGAATGTCCAATGAGTACAGATCAAAAAGTCTTTCCAACTGCATAATGATAAGTGAAATGTAAGCGCAATGTGCATATCAACAAGAAGGATAATGACAGTTCAAATAATGATTTTAATGCTACTACGAAAGAACAAGTTTTCACGCTTACAGTCGTGAAAACAAAAACGAAGGTAAATGTGCAAATGTCGCAAAAATAAAAGTTTTGTTTATTTGAAAATTGCGACGAAAAATTGATGTTTGCAAAACATTGGTGTAGGCAGCTTATAAGACAATGGAAAAATGTGAATTGGCTGCCAACATGCCCGGAATTGGTACCGATGGAGCGATTGACTGGCTTGAGGATTTGGGGGTCAGGGTAGTGTGTTCTGGTACATTTTCAGGTGGGTCTGGGAGATCCAATTGCATGGGCTTGGGCGAAGTGGGTTGGGATTGAATGGTGGTGTATTACGGTAGCAATGGGACTTGTGGGGGTAATGGAGGTTGCTCAATGATGATGGTTGTGTATGTGATGGTGTCTAGCTTGGGATCGCTTATGATGCTAATCACAGTCTGAGAAGCTTGAGCGACTGCTCTAGTATGAGGTATAGCCAAGAATATTGGCTATGGATTCAAGATATTTACAAAAGAAATACCTGTTCGTGGCTTCTTGATTGAAGGTTCCCCTATTAAAGAAGCGGCTAGGTTGTCATTGACATGTTTTCCTGATAGCATGGCCTAGTTTGGGAGCTTCAGAAACATAGGCAAGATCCTTTTCTTGTGCTCCAAAGGTTCCACATCCTCTTCGTCTTCTGAGTCCTTCGACATATGGACCTTTTGTTTCTTCTCTGCTGGGTCGGAACTCGGCCCTACTCCTTCTTCTTTCCCCAGGCAAGAGGTAGTGCATGCCAGATTTGCGCAGATTACACTTGATACCAGTTCGGGACATGAATTCTTTATCAAATGCTTCCTCATCGAGGTAGAAGAGGAGCAACCTGGAGTGAAATTCTTCAAGATTCGCATGCCTCAGCCAGACAAGGGTATTGTGGTGATTCAGGCCAAAGGCTCTGTTTCGGGTATTGAGGTTCAACAAATCCTATGGTATGTGCCATCGTTGAGTTGTGTCGATTAACTGAGTATATCATTTTGCAAAGGCGACATTGTTAAACTCCATGTTCTCTTGATCTGGACTTGCATGCCATGACTCAAACATTTTTTCCAAGCGACCTTTGGCCACTAGTGCTAAATGTCTTCCCATGAGTGGCTTCCATTTCCACATTGCAAACGCTACTAGTAGGTATCCATATGTGAAAGTTCCTCCTTTCTCCTAAGCTTCATCAGAAGCGACCAAGAGTTACTCTAGTAGGTAGCTGCACGAGTTGAATACAACTCCATTTGCGCAGAAGTCGACTACTGAAAGACATCTAAGGTGTATTATCCCTTATAGTAGGAATGCATGCCCTTGCTCGCAATTACATAGTAGGCCATCCAAACTATCTCCAGAATGACTGGGTCAATCTTTGCTGTTCGCTCACCTCTGTGTGTGTGTAACTTCTCGTCTAGGCTAACTTCACCTTTCTTATTCCCGTGCTTGCTCGGGCCTTGAAATCCTTTGGACACATCCTCACCCTCGAGAGATAATCTGGTGAGCTAGTGGATGTCATCCACATGAATCAGATATTTTTGGTCAAGCCATAAGCTTCTCTCATGCACTCAGATTATCAGAAAATTTGTGCACCACACAACCTCTCCAGTGGTCACAAAGACCGGTATATCCCTGAGGTGCATGATTGTGGAGTTGAACAGGTTGATGAACTCTGGATTTGAGACAAACTACATGCCTCCCATTGTATCTGGGACTAATTCCCGAAACACAACAATGTTAATTTGTGGAAACAATACCTGGTCCATCAGATCAAGGTCCAAAAGTTTCACTTTCTACATCTTCCCCTTGACATCCCTGAAGATATCGATCTTAGGATCATACGAATCGTCTGGGATTGATTATTTATGAGCTGAACCCCGACCTCCTATTTCTCTCAACATGCTAGATCTAAGGTGCTGATATTTGGATGAGTTTGGGTTGACTTTGTGATAGGGGAACGAAAAATCTCTTAGGGCATGCGCGATTGTAGAAAATTCAAAATCAGAGGGTAGCTAACAACAAATAATGATTCTTGCTTTGCGTATTCATGGGGTCTTATAACTGGATAACTAGAAATCTCTGTAAGCGCACATAAATACACTCATCATTAGGCCATAAACACAATCTTAGTCTTAGGTGTCCGACGGGACGAATAATGGGGTAAGATCTATCCAGTGATCTTGGATTTTAATGAACGGACTGACAGGGATGTGGTCGAGCTGAGGGGCTTAACATTTTAACAGATGAGAAGCACGACAGGGATATCGAAGATATCTGTGCATATCACACCTTTATGGTTTAACAGAAAGTTCTAAGGGGTTACGATGGCTATCATAAAGCATATGAATGGACTAGATGCATGTGGCACATGGGCTGTGATCTAGTTTGGATTTTCCCTCCCTCCGACCACAATGGGGGTCACCGCCATATTTAATGACTTCATTTAATGTAATGGTGGCTCTTCTGATCCTGTGCGGCTTAGTAAGCAGTTCTTTGCAAAAGCAACGCTTAGACTAAAACAATATATGCCATGGCACAATCAATGCACACTCCAACGTTATTAACTGAATTGAAAAAATTACAGGAAATGGAAATCTAACTATTGTACATGATCCTTTGGATTGGAGAAACCGTTCTTTGGTTCAAGCATGAGAAATGTAGGGTTTCAGGAGGGCATAATTCACCCATCTTGGCCGAAGGATACCATGCAGTTGCACTAGCCTGACTGCACCAGATTGTCGGATTTCCGCAACTATGAATGGACCCAACCAATGCATGCACAACTTGCCTAGATGTTTCTAATATAGGATATCATAGAGTAGTACCTTATCCCCTTGCATGAATATTTTGGACTTAATATTCCTGTCATGCCAAGATTTCTGTCTAGATTTCTCAATTGTCTGATGAAAATCTGCTAGAAATATTGCTTCCTCAAGTTCTTGCAAGTCTGCAATCCTCTGTGCAACTGATTCATCATTTGTCATGTGTGTATCCCTGATTCATCATCTATCATGTGTGTAGCTAGTGCTATATAGAGACTAGGGGTAACAAATTCTATGGGTACACCAACTTCTTTCCCATAGACCAACTGAAATGGGGTATACCTGTGTAGCTTCTTTGTGGTAGTCCTGTAAGCCCACAATACTGTTGGAACTCTATCATCTCAGTGTTCCCTATTTGCGCAACATACTTTTGTTAGTCCTCTTTCCAGAATTTTATTGAATGACTCCACTGTACCATTAGCTTGTGGATGGTAGGGAATGCTCTTATGGTGTTGTATAAGGAATTCTTTTGTCAATGTTGCGAATGTACTGCTGATAAAGTGACTACCTTGATCACTGGTCAAACTTCTAGGACATCCAAACCAAGTGATAACATTCTCAAAGATAAATCTAGTAGTTGTATCTGTCGAACAATATTGAACTACCTCTGCTTCAACACATCTTGTAAGGTAATCAGTTGCAGTGATGCTGTATCTGGCCTTTGAGTGCTTAGCTGAGGGGTTGATTGGTCCAATAAAATCAACAACCCACTTCTCAAATGCCTGAAGTGATCTGGCTGTATGAAGGGGTAATTCATCTTGGTGTGACGGATTTCCTACTCTTTGGCATGGGTCACAAGATCTAGCTTATTCCTTAGCATCTTTAAATAATGTAGCCCACCATAATCCAACTTGAAGTACCTTCTGTGTAGTGGCTTTACCTCCCACATGTCCTCCCACAACTCCACTATGGAGTTCCCACAGGATATCCTACCTTTCATGGTTCAAGACACATCTCCTAAGGATGATGTTGAGTCCCAATTTGTAAAGTTGTCTGACAATCAATTGATAGTCTGTTGCATGAACCACCATATGTCTCTTCTTGGTTGTAGAGTAAGTTTCTAGGTAGGTCCCTGTACTGAGGAAGACAATAATGTCTTCAAGATACTCTGGGATGGCCTCAATCCGAAATAGTTCTACGTCTGGGATCTTATCATCCATTTCTCCACCAATTTCCCCTGACTCCAACCTCGAAAGGTGATCTGGACCTACATTGCATTTTCCTGGTTTGGCAATTATTTCAAACGAAAAATCTTGAAATAGCAGTAGCCACTTGCAAATTATTCCTTCAAGTACTGGTTTATTAAAGAGATACTTCAATGCAGAATGGTGAGTAAAAAACTTGAAATGAGAGCCTAACAAGTAGTGTCTAAACTTTTGTAATGCATAAATCATAGCTAAACTTTCCCTTTTAGTGGTTGTGTAGTTGCGCTCAACTCCTGATATTTTTTTGCTAGAAAAGTAAATAGGGTGGTCCATATTTCCTTCCCTTGGTTGCGCTAGAATGGCTCCCAGGGTGATGCCTGATGCATCCACATGTACATGGAACTCAATTTCCCAATTGGGAAATATAAATATAGTTGAAATACTTAGTTTTTGTTTGAGAATGTTGAATGCCTTGTCCCACTCTGGTGTCCATCGGAACAATTCAAACTTCTTCAAGAATTTCTCAAGGGGTGCGGTGATAGTTTCATATATTTTGATGAACCTGCGGTAATATCCTGTATGTCCCAGCGTGGAGCATAACAATTTGGCATGTGTAGGTGGCGACATGTTTAGAATGAACACAACTTTAGCTGGGTCTACCAGGACTCCTTCTTTGCATACAATATGGCATAACAAATTTCCATGAGGTACACAAAACTTACACTTCCTTATATTCAGATATATCTGCATTTCACGACATCAATCAAACATTAACCAGAGTAGCCCGACATGATATTTTAACAGGATGTACACCGTCCAATAATCCATATAGACTTCTACAAACTTGTGGATGAACTCTCTAAATGCTGCTATCAAAATCCGAGAAAAAACTACAGGGGAATTCTTCAAACCAAAGGACATTACATTGTATGTGAATGATACCCATTCGATTATAAATGTAGACTTCTTCTTGTCTTCCTCTATGATTCTGACTTGATGATATCCTAAGAAATCGTCTGTAAATGAATAAGATTCTTTTCTCACAACTTGATTTAACACCTTGTTGGTGAAAGGTGTTTGAAACAGATCATGCATGCATGCATAATTTAGACTTCTGTAGTCCACGTAGACTTGGATGTCTTATGTACCTTTATTACTTTGGATAACTATGGGGCTAATCCATTCTTCTTCTTCGATTGGGAAAATAAGTTATGCCACAAGAATTTTGTCCACTTCTTTCTTGACCTTCTCTTTTATTCTTGGATTAAGTCGGTATGGTCTATGCTTCACAGGTCTTGAGCCAGGTTTCAACTTGATTTTCATTTATCCTATGGATCTTTTTATACCTTTCAGTTCTGGGAATGTTTTCGGAAACAAATCCTCATACTCCCACAACAGGTTATGTACTTCGTTCATAGTTTTCTCATCCCAATAGTATTCTATAGAGGCTATCTTAGTATTCTTTGCACTCCCTATATTAACTTTCCACAACTTCAACAGGTGATTATAGGAGCTAGATGTGTGACTAGGTATAGTATCCTAAATCTCTCTACTGCCTTCTGTTTCTTTAATGTCTAAGTTTCTAATCTCTTCTAAATCATTGGGTTTTTCCAGGTCTTTCTCAACTTTACAACAAGGTACAACTATCTTATCAATTTGAAGACTTAGACTAGACTAAATAAAATGAAAATGGTCAACACATACTACTGGACTTGATCTCTTTTTACAAATGTCAATACAAATCATTTCCCTGATTCTTTGAAGGACCGTGTTAAGCTCAGGGCAGTTACTTGTAAAGGATAAATCCTTGCAAAATTGTTCTTGTAAGGCCTGCCAACAATTCGTTTGTCTTCTTTCCTCCTTATGTATATACCAGGCCTTTGGAATTGGCCCCAACAAATGGAAAATACCTAAGCCCATAGGTGATAGGGTACTTCCGCATATCTCCACTGCTTTAAGCAATGCTCAATATGCACTCTAGGGTTAGACTGTCCGTCAAAAAGTTACGCATATTGAAGATCTATATTCATCTCTCCTTTCAGTTGATCCCTCCTTTGGAATCGACACAAGATGGCTTCTTATGCGTCCTCCCACTCCATAATCGAGGCTTTATGGGTGGCCCACCATATGGCAGTGGTATCCCTCAAGGCTAAGTCAAGAACAAAGATCCTTTGATCCGTCACTAACTTCTCTTCCATGTTGGTGAGAAAACTATGTATCTCTGACGTACCATCATATGTAGGGGGTTCTCTGACCTTGGTTCCAATCCATCTTGTTGCTCTGAAAATTGCACATCACCTTGAGAATCACTCATATGAACCTTGATATCAACTGTCAAACACTCCTTCCGAATCCTCATCAACAGACTGTATGCTTCTCCAACTTACCGATCCATATACAGTAAGATTTATGCAATCTAGTCTAGTTCCTATTTTTATGGTGTATAATTGGTTAAGAGCATCTGATTCCATATTATGGTCCACTAGTTCAGTGTATCTAGGCCCTAAACCCGGGTCTAAGGGCTGAACTACTTTTATCCCATCTGCTTCAAATGTCATGGTGTCCCTCTTTGGATCAATGATAACATAGTTTTCGTATTCCCAATCAATCCCAAGTAGAGCAGGGTAGGGATCCTTATCTCCCATAATTTCAATTACCTCCAAATCAACTATGGTCTTAACTCCCACAACATTTATTTCTACATTTTCCAGCCTCCCTACTGGGAAAATGCAGTATTGGTTTTCCATTCTCAACTGGATGGGGGAGTATACTAACTGAGGTTTTCCCAAAGCTTCCTAGGTATTTTTGGGTAGGATGTTGACATCAGATCCCAAATCTAGCATGACATCTTTAATTTAAAAATCATCTAGCTGGGCTTCTAACCCAAATTCTTTTCTTGTTCGCACCATTCTTCTTTGTATTCTCTAGGTATTCTTCTTAGAGAGGTTGGTCCTTATTATGGCTTCTGGGGTTCCGTCATTTTCCAATATTAGGTACAACGTGTTGCGTACCTTCTCAGTAAGTTGGTCATCCCATAGGATATCAAAGAATAATTGAAACCAGATATTGAATACACTTTGAGACTACTCAGGATGTCTCCTATGAATTGCAAAGTTTCTAGGTGTTGGTGGTGAGGTAGGGGCTCGCGAAAGGTTAGGTTGAGACACAAATTTAGGAGGATTATCTATTACCTCCACAGTGGGGATACTCTTAAATATTTATATTGCATCTTTGAAAAATAACTTTTTTTTTTCAGGTTCATACCTGTCATCTTTGGGAACAACTTTCTGAATCTTGGGCTGACCATCTGCATCTGCCCCATTTTTTTCTCCTCCACGAGTAACGATGTTAATATTAGGTAACTGACCCTCAATTCCCATTTTTAATTCTGATCTTCTGAGATTTTCTCCTCGTTGACGAACCCGATCTTCCCATTTCACGATTAGCTCTAGGTAGTCTTCAGTTGCATGGCCATTTCTCTTGTAGTAAGAGAACCATGGCCATATTGGGTGAGGAAAGTCTCTGGAAAAATGACCTTGTTCGTTACAGTTGTAACATCGACTCGACCCTCTTCCTCCATTTCTCCCTCCTCTGAAGCCACCTCCAGCCGCACCTTCCTTGCCTCTTTCAGGTCCTTGGCTGGTTTTATTTACTCTGAACGTTTTCCGGTCTAATCTGTCAGCAAGTGCGTCCAACGCTCTACATTGATTTGTAGCATGGGTCATCGATGCACATAACTCACAATGTATTGTATTGGGTGCAGTCGTGTAATTATGCATAATAGGACACTGCCTTGGTGCATTCCCATGTGTTTGAAAAATTTCATAATACACAATTGTCTGAGAAGTTTGAGCACATGGGAAGGTATTGTATAACCCTGGTGTGTGGTGTTGACACAAAGTTTATTTTTTCTTCTCTAAATCCAAACCTCTTTTTTTATTGATTATGGAGCTGCCCTTAGTTCAAAAAAGAATTCAAAAGGTCTTTCGAGACTTTCAATTTTCAGAGTTCAGTCGTTCAGGAAGTATGTTTTTAAAAAAAAAATCCTAAGTCTCGGTGCCGAAGTCTCGAAAAAGTGATGGTTTAAAAGGAATTTAACCAATCTTAAAAGTAACGATTAAAAACGTTAACGACCTTCCAAGCCTTCCACATGTTATTTTTTGACCATCTCAACTTGAGAAACGTTTCAAATGTCCTGACGCGCTTTTCACGAAATACTTTTTAATCATTATTAATTAAGTTTGAAACACACTTAACATATCGTTAATCAGTCGTAATTCGGGAAATCAAAGAGTCGACCTTGAGTCTCCTTAAACCTCGATTCCTGAAGTCGTGAAGTTCTTAAAAGATAATGCTATGTTTATTAAGAAGTAAGAAGGTTTGATGATAATAAATCCCATCGTGATTTCGTGATTTGATATTTCTTGCGTTAAAGGGCCGTCAGAGTCCCGATACTCCAGTCCACGAAAAGTAAATATTAACCTCTAATCATGATTAATTAAAGGGTTAAAACAAGCGGTTAGCGCCTAAATAAATCCCGTTGCAGTTTCACGATTCAGGATTTACTTGTGTCATACTCTTGGAGACACGATGCTCGAAACTCCGAAAATCGAAATCTCGAAAGAATTAAGTGCTTAAACATAATTAATCTAATTTTAAAACAAGCATTAAGGATTGTTAAATAACTTTACGCGTTTCGCCATTCAGGAGTTCTTGATGACATTCCTTTTGAAATCCCAGTTTTAAATCGCCGATATGTGGCAGTATCTATAACGGATTAATGAAGATATTTTGAACATAGAGTGCATATCTCCAGGCGTACCATCTCCATTAAAGCATTTAATTTTTATCGCCTGTATCGGTATGATAAATTTAAGGCAAGTTAAAAGTAAATAAAGGTCCGTTATTTAAAATTTCATTCTTACCTTCAGATTAAGAGTGAGTTATATTAAGAAGAACTCACATATTTCTTCTCTGCAACATGTTTTCATTTAGCACAGACACCATGGCACCTAGAAATGCACCTAAGAAGAGTGAAGAAGCAGGTGGAATCTCAAATCCAGATGGAGATGTGGTATCAGACACTACGCCACATGGTGTGGACACAATCAAATCTTGGAGGCAGATTTTTGAGAGCTTGGACTATGAGATTAGGAATTGCCCTGACAATTTCGGAAATGAAAGGACTGAAAATAAACTCAGAGACATAGCAGAGTCTGAGCTGCACGAAATATCCACACGACCGAGACTCATGCCGTATAATGATATGGTATGCTGGGCTTTAGAGAAAACCAATGTTTTGACAAGGAGCATTCAAAACAACGAAGGGGTCATCGTCGGTTCGTTCAGACCCAAGAAAATCCAAGTAATGTACAAATTTCCCCCTACTTCTAAATACATTTATAATGCCGAATTCATAGCGAAATTTCAAAGAAAGGAGTGCACAAAATTCGATCAAACATATCCAAATATAATCAAAGACTGGTGGGTAATTCTAACAAGATTTAGAGCTGATACCCATGGCATCTATGCCACAACTTCGTTAAACGAATACATGATTTATATAGCCCTGATTCTATGTAGACTCTTCGAGAGGAAAATCCATACCCATTTCCCGACAGAATGGTTGCCACTCTACATGAAGTAGCCGAGGGTTTCAGCTTCAATTGGGGGGAAATTTTATTCAAAAATCTAGCTAGTGAGGTTGCAGAGTACCAAACAACAAAATTGAAAGGTTGACCTGCACCTTTTTACATGTCTGACTATATTATGGATGCGGTTTGTTACATGACTCCATTCCCTTTGATGAGCTAGAGCTGGAACCCATCCTGTGCGGAGTCCATTCATGTTTATCATTATAAGCTATGGGAGGAAAATGTTAAAGATGTCTTTTATGAAATCTGCCACTACGTAGTGATACCTATGCACCAAATTTTGTATGGCTATGCACCCCCTCGTATTTCAGAGAAAATTGTGGGAAATCTCAGGGTGATCGCAGATTGGTTTATTGAAGAGGGTTTTTCCTATGTCAGGGTTTTCGAGTGCTCAATTCCTCCTCACGCACTTCTGAAGTTCCTTCCCGACAGACTGGTGTGCAGGGAGGTGGCCTACTAAATAGTAACTGGTGGCATTGGCGCAGAATTGAAAGCAGCTTAGAAGAAGTTCTGGCCGATTGTTCTTGTACAGATTGGGAAGAAATCATTACTTAACTTGGGTCATTCCAAGGTAAAAGATGTAGCACTGGATGACACCAAATTAGTAGATCTTGAACTCATAAAACATGACCCTTATCAAATTGTAGGAAATCACCTTACTCACAACAACATGAAAATGTATGAACATGAGATTTCTCCCTACGATGACATGTTCAAGGGAGCCAAGACCTATGAAGAAGTATTAGATAGAGTTTTGGCATTATCACCCGAACTATAGACCAAATTTCTGACTTTCCAGAAGCATGGACGAAGCGGTTTACCAAAGATATTACAAGAAGAATCAACAACTCCTCCTCCGGCTCAAGGAAGTGTTCCCCCAGGTTTTGGATCATAGGCTCATGATAAAGAGACTGCAGAAGAAAATCCAAAGAAGACTAAAGTGTCCTCACAAAAAGAAGAAGCTTCACAATCAAAGAATCTAGGGTCTGAAACAAGTTCTAAATCCGAGACTCCTTCAAAGTTGAGTCAAACGATTCCACCCTCATCATCAACTATTCCCGTTGATATCCCCAAAACAGTAGGAGAAACTCAATCTTCAGAATTGGGCAGCCCTATTGCATCATTAACTCCTATACAATCAACTTTTGGGATCCCCCATCTGCAATTCATGTATGCAAGTGACCTTACTCCTATCTCTAGAGAAGAGAGACCCCCCTCTGACTACTTTTTCAGTAAGAAGAGGAAGGCAATATTAAAATAGGAAATGCATTTGAGAGAAGGCACAATGGTGAAGAAACATAGAGTGCTCGTAGATGGGCAAAACCTAGAAGAGGAAGACTTCACCACAGAAGTAGTAGGATCTATGGGATCTTTGGCAACTACTAATTTATTTTCAGTTGTCTCTCTGAAAACAAGGTTGAAGCAGAAAAATCAAATGATAGCTTAGTTGCAGGACCAAATAGGGCACAGAGAAAATAATATTAGAGAGTAGGTAAACCAAAGAGTTGAAAACGCCAGGACTTCTAACAAACAGGAAATGCAATTGTTGGAATCTAGTTTAGATCAAGGAAACAAGCAAATGCAAACGAGTCAAGTACAGGTTATTTGATAGGAGGAATTAGTGAGAAATCTACAGGCTGAGTTGAAGTCTATTGAAGGACAAGTTGTGAATATAAAACAATTTCAAGTGAAAGCACTAGAGGTGCATGAGAAACTTCAAGTAGAACAACAAAACATGCTTTCAAAGATAGAAACCATTCAAAACTATTTCCTAGAAATAAGCCACTCGCTGGATAACATTGCTTTCAAGGAGAAAGTGGTTGCAACATCTCACGTTGCTTTTCAAAAGGTAGTAGCATTTTTGGCTAGAGAGGAAGTACTAGCAATAACAAAGATGACTGTAGAAGAATAGATCATGGGAGATATCATATTAAAAACATGGGAGACCAATATTTCCGAAAGCAGGAAAGTGGCAAGAGAAGTTAAGAAAGAATGTAAAGAAGTGTTTGATCAGCTAGATACAAAAACAATGGGCATTGGGGAAGGTGATTGTCCCGGGCTATTAGGACAGATCAATGTTGTGAGGAATCAAATGCATATCAAGGAGAGATGGAATGAAGCCCAGCTCGAGATCTCACAATTGAAGTAGCTTAACATCACCCAAATGGATAAGTGACAGTTGCAGTCGACAAAGTTTGAAAAGGTAAAGATTGAAGACAGGCTACCCAAAATTCAGAGAAAGTTGTATGTGTTTGAAGCAAATGATACGATAGAACCTTCTAGAATTTGGCACAGTTTCTTGGCAGGTGTGTCGGGCCGAGCGAAGGAAGCGCTTCAAAGAAATGATGAAATAACGCATGTATGCTCGTTTTTGTCCAACTGTTAGAAAAGAAAAAGTGATCGAGAAAAACAGTTCAAATTCTATATTCTATAACCATTAGCATGGTGGAGATTAGGAGACTACCAACTGTCTAGGGTTGATAATTTTCTTGTATAAATACAGTTTTGAAAGTGATACCAATGGCTTCTTTTTGGCCGATTGTAGCAGAAATCTTCTTCATTTTTTGCCAAAATTAATACAAATGCAAGTCGAGGATTCCTGACCCCGTCAAGTTTGAGTTATGTTCTCCTCTGTTATTTCATATTTAACTTCATTTATTATGTATCTTTGATGAATGTGTAGCTGCAATTTAGTAGAAATTCTACTGTGGTGATTGAATTTTTTAGTGATCTAATCATTTACAGTTTTTCCTCTGTATTGGCTATCAACACTTACAAGACATGCGAATGACTTAGACTATTATATATGATGCTTCATTAAAGTTTTTCCTTAAATTTTTTCTTCCTCTGTCATAGTATAAGATTCTTCCTTGATCGAAGCCTCACATTGTTCCACGACTTTATGTTTTCTTTCATTCCATGCATGGTTTTCAGTTTAACTCAGATAAGGGAAACGACCTTTGATGTTGCTACACTATTAATTCAAGATTCGGGAAATTTTCTCATACAATCTAAAAAGAAGCAACCAATCCTTAAAACTTTCCTCCTCCATGACTGTACCAATTACGAGACAACCCAACATTAAACTCGGTCTCACAGATCAGATCAGTATTGCCTTAAACCTTTTCAATACTATCTTAAAAACTGCCACCACCTGGGTTGAACTTGAACGTTCATGGGCGGCCATTGAGCAGGACATCAGTGTCTAGGAACATTTGGAAGCTAGAAAAAGATAGATTAGGCATCAAACTTAGCTCCTTTTAACTTTTAAAGGGTTGTTCTCTTTTTCTCTTTATCATAGACCCTCTTTTCATATGCCTATACTTTATACTCCCAGCCTTGAGTATAAACTATGGAACAACATGTGGAATGGTGGAGTCTCATATACTTGCGTAATTCCTCCTGTTGGTCCTGAAGAGGGTCCCATCAGATTGTCAGGAGGTCCCATTCCCCTCATGTGTAGACATTCATTTTCCAAATTCCCTTCTGTATAACATCCTGTGCACCAAAGATGAGATCGTCCTCGTCTTGGTGTGGTTAATTCTTGAATATTTTCCGTTAGCGCCGATATTTGTCCATGGAGTTTCGACAAATTTGCATCTACTGGAGGCCTGGTCATTCTCCGATTCCCTGGATAACCTTTCATGGATTCGATCTTCATCGACTGTTCCAAGGCATCTGTTAATGTGGCTATCCACTGTTGCATTAAAGGAATTTGTGTAAGAGGTAGTAATCCTTGGATATACCATTCCCTATAGTGATCTTCGTGAATTGGATGCACTAGCCTCCCAATAACATCTTTAAATTTCTGGCTGTACTCCCAGGTAGATTCTCCCTCCCTTTGTTGAATCTCCCACAACTCAGGGAGAGCTTGTTTCTCTGACTAAGGTAGTTTGAATTCAACGATGAACTTCAAACGCACTTGGCCAAGGGTGAATGCTTGTCCTAGCACCCCTGGTTCAATAGTCTTCATGTACCATTTGAGAGGATGACCCCTCAAGGTAATATGAAACTCTACTAATTTGTTTGCATCGAGAGTCCCTCTGGACCTCCAAATGGATTCACATAAGAACCAATGTTGCTTTATATCTTCGTCCCCTTTGCCCAAGAATTCTGGGTATCATGCGATCGATCCTCCCATATGTCCAACCATTGTGGGTCTCATTTCTCCTATTAGAATGAAACATAATGGTATTAGCTGCGATATACCTGGGGCTACCAATATCCTCCCAACGTTGACACTTACAGACTGATTCTGACTAAATGGATGCGATGGAATAGAAATAAGATAAATAGGCGGTGTAGAATTTACCATGGGTATAGAGGACACCTGGGGGACGAGTGATTCGGGGCTGGTTCAACTGACTTCTGGGCAGGTTTCTTTGATTTTGGGGGTCTTGTTCTCTTCCTCTGGAGCGACCTTCTCTACCTGATTCCAGATGTTTCCTGATATCGGGGATGAATCTTCTTGATCCCCCGCAAGGTCCATACCCAATTCGTCTTCCCTTGCTTCTCCACATTCTTCTTCTTGTCCACCCATCTGGGGACCCCTTCCTCTCTGCACTTATCTCTGCTATAATCTTAGACTAGCTAGTCTTTATTGTCTTCTCACCTTCCTCAACTCTTCCTTCTTTATTTCATCTGTTCCTCTTGATATGATTTCGTTCTGCAACACCTCAGACTGCTTCGCTGCTTTCTTTACCTTTCTACGCCACCACTTCTTAACAATGGTAGATCTCCTTAAGGATCGCTTGTTTCTTGCATTCGTTTCTTGATCTTCCCCCATCTTTCAAAGAACCCTTTCCCCTTCTCAGGTCATGATCATACCCCAAAATCACCCTACTCCAAGCGTAGGTGTTTAGGCTTCCATCTCAGTCGACAGAATAGGTATCATCCCCTCCTCCATCAAAAATACTTTGATCCACAAGGGAATTTCCCTCAACAGTTTGCAGTGTACACCTTTCTTGAGAATTTCTTCCACTCATGAAAAAGATTGGTGATTCTTATCCACGAATTCAATGATATATCCCTCTAGAGTCGTATTAACCCATAAATCAACTGCTCGCGTGATCTGGTGATCCAATTGATGAAGTGCTACGATCTTCTTTGTATCCAAGTACAGGTCTTATTGATGTGTTCTTGGAATTCTAGAGCTTCTTGGAGCTGATCTATCTAATGGAATAGTTCTTCTTGGAATTTTACCCAGAATATCTCATACTGGTCACTCAATCTTTCTGAATAAAAGATATAATTTCTTGTATCCTTCTTTCTTTTACCTCACAACTCCTATTCCTTCCATATAAAGGTGTCACAATTTCATTCCCACCAATGCCGAATATCATATCTATAGATCCGTGGAAGCATTCTCCTCACACGTTCCATTTTTAAAGCATTGGTCCCGACAACATAACCATTTTATTGGTGTAAAAGTGTTCATACTAGGGTCCTTCTTAGGTTACCAACAAAAGGTACTGAAGTAGTCTAGAGCACTGGAATTTTCATCTTCCCGGGAGGGAAGAAGTCTCACCCGAAGAACAACCAAGACAATAAAGAGAGGGAAGGATAAGGAGAATACTTAGACAGACCCATGAATTATAAAGGTTCATTGTAATCTTGCGCAAGATAGACTAAACCTGTAACATTTCTGTGCAATTCCTAATTGGGAATAAAGAAACAGAGTAGCTTTTCCATTCATAGAGAAGCATTTAGGTATATCAGACATAAAATATAATACAAAGAAACATTCCATACATGCGTAAGACCAAATACACAAGATATATATATACTCAAAATTTAGGCCTCCAATTATATTAACATATCGGGTTCTTCTCACAGCTCGATCCTCATACAAAAGTACTCAGAGGATGTTCTTCATTAGATATGAGACAATATTGCAGTCTCTTGTCCCTTTACATCTAGACTGATACAAAACTCCAATACATTGATAGTCTGGTTCTTACCCAGATCTCCTAAACTTAGCTATGCTAATGATCAGGGGATCAAATTTTGCTCAAAAAATTCAAAGTGCTCGGAATTGCTTCAAAATGGACGAAAGCGTAGGCCTCGTCGTTGCAAACCCAACGCAACTCATTTCGTCTCAAACGGACGTCGCGATCAAGAGATATTGCAATCTGTTCGTCAAGTCAAATAGGTAAAAATTTTGGTGCTGACTGTACAGTCCATACGGGCTGACGTGGCAGGGCCGTATAGACCGTAGGATGATGTGGCAGGAGTGACGTGGAAAGTTTTTTTTGGTTGACAGTTGTTGAATCATATGGTGACATGTGGCATTTCATTGGCTAATGGTAAGGTGCCACATGGCCCAATCATGGGCTGCCACATGGCACCCCTTTATTGATTCATGGTTGCTATGTAAATCTAATGGAGTCCATGGGGTTTGACCCCCGGACCTCCCCACCACATAATACCTTTGCAAAGTCCGACCAACCAACATGTCACACCATGTCACTTGATATATATATGGTTTTTAAAATATTTATGTTTACACTATTGTATATTGGCGCGGGGGTCGGGCCGGGGCTTAGCCCCAGCCCGCGGTCCTTTGCACTACACATACGACCATACCATATATATATTGTATAACCGATAGTTGGTGCATGGGGTTTCAAAACCAA
>ML834736.1:4986-35826 GCA_009831015.1 Picea engelmannii
GTCATATGGTTGGCAAAGATGGTGTCAGGGTGGATCCTAAAAAGATTGAAGCTATGAAAGACTGGACTCAACCAAAGACTCTTAATAGCTTGCATGGATTTCTGGGCTTAACAGGGTATTATCGCAAGTTTGTTAAAAATTATGGGAATATTGCAACACCTCTCACTGCTCTCCTCAAAAAGAACTATTTCACTTGGACTCCTGCCGCTGCTCAATATTTTCAAACCTTGAAGATGGCCATGTGCACCACACCAATCCTCACCCTTCCCGATTTCACAAAGACCTTTGTGTTGGAATGTGATGCCTCAGGGAAAGGAATTGGTGTTGTCCTTATGCAAGAGGGTCGACCTTTGGCCTTTACCAGCAAGAAACTATCTGAAAGAAATCTAGGCAAATCCATCTATGAAAAGGAAATGTTGGTTATTATGCATGTTGTTGATCTATGGTGCCCTTATCTATTGGGGCAACGTTTCCAAATTAAGACAGGCCATCAAAGCCTCAAGTATTTTCTGGAACAACGCATTTCCTCCCCAGAACAAACAAAATGGGTGACTAAACTCTTTGGATATGATTACGAGATCATTTAGAAGAAATGCAAAGAAAATGTGGTTGCGGATGAACTTTCCCGAAAATATGAAGATGAAGGATCCCTTTTTTCTCTTTCATTTGTTGTACCAGATCGGCTCCAAGCCATTTGCTAGGAATGGCTACAAGATCCCAAAAGTTCGCAGTTGATCCAACAATTGCAGTCCAATGTTCCAGCTTCCCCAGGGTACTCTTGTCTCCATGATGAAGTTCAATACAAAGGCCATTTGTATTTAAGTAAACAATCAAAACTTAAATCCACGGTACTTTCTGAGCTTCATGCTACACCCACAGCAGGGCACTCCGGGTTCACCAAAACCAATGACAGGGTCAAACGTTCCTTATTATGGGATGGTATGAAACAGTACATTCGTAATTTTGTAGCTGAATTTGATGTGTGTCAACGCAACTAGGGAGAAACAATCAAATCTCTGGGCACACTACAACCACTCCTGATTCCACCTTCTATTTGGAAGGATATCTCTATGGATTTTATTACCGACTTACCCAAATCGGGAAATAAATCCATCATCATGGTGGTTGTTTATCGCCTTTCCATGTATGCTCATTTCTGCGCCCTTCAACACCTATTTATAGCATCCACGGTGGCTCAAATTTTCATGGATCAGGTCTTCCAGCTTCATGGCATGTTGCACTCTATTGTTTTTTATCGCGACCCAAATTTCACAAGCAATTTTTGTCAAGAACTGTTCAAGATACAAGGCACCGAATTACATCTCAGCACAACTTATCATCCCTAGACTGATGGCCAAACGAAAGTTGTCAACAAGTGTTTGGAAACATATTTGAGGTGTTTTGCCTCAGAAAAGAAAAATCAATGGGCTCAATGGTTACCCCTAGCTGAATGGTGGTACAACACTTCATACCAATCATCTACATGCATGACTCCTTTTGAAGTGGTATATGGACAGAATCCACCTTCAGTTCTCTCATACTTACTAGGTGCCTCGAAGGTCTAGGCAGTTGACCTAACACTTACAGCTCAAGAGGCTATTCTCCATACCCTCAAAGAGAATTTGGTCATGGCACAGAATCACATGAAGCAACAAGCAGATCAAGGTTTCTTTGAATGTCAATTTGCAGAAGGGGATCAGGTGTTTCTTCGACTACAACCTTACAAGAACACTTCCCTCAAGGCCAAGCATTGTCAGAAGCTAGAGCCCAAATTTTATGGTCCTTATACCATTCTCAAGTGTGTGGGACATGTAGCCTATCAGTTAGCTTTGCCCAGCCATTTGAAGCTACATCCTTCTTTTCATATTTCATGCTTAAGGAAGGTGATTGGAGCTAAGTGCCAAATTCAGACCAACCTTCCAGAGTTAGTTGAAGAAGGATCCATTTGGCTACATCTAGAAGCATTTTTGGACCAGCGTGAGCGTCTCCTACATCAGAGAACCATCAAGGAAGTGCTAGTCTAGTGGAAAGATACAACTCCAGCACACGCCACTTGGGAACCAACTACCATTCTTCATCAATTTCCTCATCTCAAGCCTTGAGGACAAGGTTGTTTTTAAGGGGGAGGACATGTTAGGGTCCTAACCCACACATAGGTAGAATAATATATTCGGATGTAATAAAGGTCAATATTAATAAGGCCTTTCAATAAAATAGAATAAGGCAGATGTAAGAAGACCTAATAGAAGCTTCCTCTTCTAGAAGGATCTTCCTCTAGATGTTTCTTTTTAGTATAAATATGAGTCGAGGGTATGAGAACCCTAGCTTGGATATTATTGTAATAGAGCTCTGCTCAACTGGAGGTTTCCCCCTCGAAGAGGCCCGTGAACATTGCTTTCATATTCAAAGTGTTATTTCTGTTATTATTCTCATATCATTTCAGTGTTATTGTGGTGAATGTTCTAGTTACATTGTTGGTATTCTGCCATTACTAGCATTTTATTTATGTTCTGCATACATTTTATATCTGGGATATTACACATTCTCTCGCATTGTGATGGGCGATTCCTCAAAGTAGAGATTATGTAACTTATCCCAAATTTCTTTAGATGATGAACATTTTCCAACCTTTTCTCTTACTAGATTAGGTAATCCTTCCCAAATGAAATCCACTGCTATTTTTTTTTGTTTCTTTTCAATTTCTTCTTGCTTGTTGTTTTTGGCTTCTTTGTAACAGTGTATCCTGTAACAAATAATTTCCAAACATCATATCATTGTGCCTGTAAAAATAATTGTGTTCTACTCCCCCATATCTCATAGTCCATAACATTTTGACCATTGAACATTGGTGCTCCATTCTCAGTGTAATCCATAATCTTCCTTCCAGTGG
The DNA here is from genome assembly GCA_009831015.1 of Picea engelmannii. NCBI lineage: Eukaryota > Viridiplantae > Streptophyta > Pinopsida > Pinales > Pinaceae > Picea > Picea engelmannii. Next base: position 7,877 of record ML834736.1, read on the forward strand.
TTAAACTATTTCCTAAAGGAGCCTTCTCTAATACAAAATTTTTGAATACTAAGAGGAGGGGGTTGAATCAATATGAACACTTTTACCACTTTTAACCACAAAATATAAATTTCAACTTAATCAATAGTATATCATTAGTATATCATCAATATATGAGCATATAAACATAAGCAACATCACATCAAGTACAAAGTACACCAAAATTTACGTAAAAACCAAAACGAGAGAAAATCACATAATGATCTATCTCATATATATCAAGAATACATTCATAGGAAGCACCAACTTCCAATTTATTCAACACCAACTGAAAGGAGGAACCAACCCCCTAATTTACAGGCACCAACCTGAAGGAAGCTACAACTCACTAAATTTTATGGCTCCAACCAGGGTGAGGCTACAACCCCCTGATTTTCAGGCTCCAACTTCCTATGTTCTCTGGCACCAACTGAAAGGATGCTACAACCTCCTTTCCTTACCCCATATTTCCCCCCTCAAATATAAATGTAGAGGAAATGTCACTACCACTATCACTGTCACTGTCACTACCACTGTCATTGTCACTATCACTACCACTATCACTATCACTATCACTGTCATTGTCACTGTCACTTTCATTGCCACTATCACTGTCATTATCACTACCACTGTCACTATCACTGTCACTTTCACTGCCATTTTCACATTAACCTATAACCTATCAACATGTCACTGTATCCAACCTTTCAATGTCAACCTGTCCAACCTATCACTCAACCTATCACTATATCCAACTTGTCACTGTCAACCTGTCCAACCTATCACTATCTGATACTCAACCAAATCCTCTCACATGGATCATATACCAAGGACATCTCTCAACTAGATGTCCATCATCACTAACACATGCCTCTATCAAGAATGTACCAAGCCATCAACCTATACCATACCAAGCATAAACCGTGTACCACAACCTATACCAAATCATGCATCAACCATGTAGCAACACCTGTACCAAACCATGCATTAACCATGCACCATAACCTATATCATATGCATCAACCATCAACCATGTACATCAACACCATGCCAAGTACCAATCATGTACCATAACATGTGTTATCACATATGGTTTTCAAGGGCCATAGGTGTGTGTTGATATACCCGAGTCTATAATTTTTCCTTGTCACTATCCTTTTCGAATCGACAAGTCTTAAGTTTGTCCCCTTTCGGCATGTAAAGTAGTCTTCTATGTGTCCTTGTTCATTTCTGTGCCACAATCTCCCTCAATATCTTAACAAAATGAAATCGTGGCCCCAAGCCCCTCTGTTTTTCTCCAAGGACGAGTACTCACCTCCTATGTTTCAGTCACTAGTCTCCCTATTTTCCCAATCCCACAACAAAATTGTCTAGGTCCTTGTTCACAAAGGCTGCAGCCTTGATCATGAAGTGCATCTTTTAGAACAATTTATTTCAGACTTGAATGCAAGAAACAAGCGAGATCAAATTAAGCGGCAGACATTCCTAAGAATATCAGATCGGTGGTTCGTAGGAATAGGGGGTTCGAAATATTGTTAAATTTGTTTGTCAAAGGTATGAAGTCCCAAAACCCAAAGTGATCATGAGCCATATGATCTTGAGGGGGACAGGTGGAAGCCAATCCAAGCATTCAAGAAAATGAGCTTCAAGAGTTTTAAAATTCGAGAAGTGTCGAAGCACCCGAAATCTTGAAGTGGCCAAAGTGTTGAAGAGGCTGAAGGAATGAAGTGAATTTAAGTCATTGATCAGCAATAACCATGTGTCGTGAGATCCAAAGCTCCGACAAATTTTCTTGGGGAAAATAAAGTTTGACTATTGAGAAGTCTGAATCCCAGAGCCATGAAGGGATCTCAGTCGTCGATCTCAGGAGGGCCACGCATCATCAGATCACCAAATTCGGGTAAAAGAACATAGAGGAGCCAAAGGAAAAGGAGCTAGCATCCGAGCCCTAGAGCACGTCGGCACAGACACGTAGCATCCGTCTAACACTGATACATGGCACTCATTTCAATCGTCTTAGACATGCTTTCTGCTTGTTTTTAAGTGACACATGTCACCTCTCCATATGTGACATATCAGCATGGTGACGTCAGGCGTCCACATCAGATCATCCTCCGAGAGTTCTTATTATTCATAAAAAAAAGTAGCACTCCATCCCAAGGTACACTTTTGGTAGATCATTAAGTTGGTGGGCTATTAAGCTTGGTAATGGCACTAAATGTAGTGGGTGCGTTCAGATCACAGATCAGGACCAAACCTATAGCCACAGTCCATTGCAGGGATGCAACATGCTCGGGTGATATTTTTCTTGAGCGGTCCCTCAATGGAAACCACAGTATGGAGAAAATGCAACATGGTGAAATGTCATGGATTGCAGGCCCAAAAGCAGTCTAAATCGAAACCTCTTTTGAAGGCCCTGCAATCTCGTGTTTATGTGGCATCCTATCCAAGAGAAGCACGTGGTCACGCTCCTGAGCATTAAATCTCTTTCAATCTATGAGGAAAGGAATTTAATGGAAGGTATGTTTGGTGGTTGAAACCTCAGTTCACCCCATAAATGGAAGGCATGGAAGGCCCAACCGTGGGGACTGAACCGTCAGCCCATGGTACCCCTATGGACAAATTTTCCTGCAAAACCCATGTCAATCTGAGCTCACGTCTGAAAGAGGGGTGCACGATCAGTATGACAGAAGAACTCACAAACACAATGCTTTGAATGTAGTGATCATATCACACTCCTGGTAGTGGAAAATTGTTCTGAGTATAAATAAGTAGTTTTGATATTTTGTTAAGATCGTCAATTCGTTGAGAAAATCTCCCTATTTTGTAATGTTTTGATGCCAAAACTTTTCTCTGGTTATGTATTGGATTTGATACTTTCAGATTAATAGAAGTCATCCTCTTTTCATCTCTTTGTAAAAACTGTGCTAAAACACTTGGGCATGGAAAATCCAGTCGAGGGTTGTTATGTTGTTGTAATGTAGATTTGATTGCAGCAGTATCGCGACCAGTTTTAGTCATCTTCCTTGTGATCTTTTCCCCTCTTACATTGAATGGCTTAGGCATGGAGGATCCAGTTGAGTTGTTGTAGATGCATGGTGATGTAGGTTTGATCATTGTATTGTTGTGACTGTGTTGTTTGGACATATTTTAGTGTTTGAAGCTTGATATTAAGAGTGATCTGGAGTCTGATTTTTTATTCTCCAAGCTGCTTGAAGGCATGATGCCCATAGCAGTCTTGTCCACCTTTCTCACTAAGTTGACCCTCTGCTCACACTTAAACTCAATTCACTGAAATTTTTCGATCAGTTTGAGATTGTTCATGATGATGTTTCCATGTGGTTGTTCTCAAAATCCCTATCTGGAGATGTTGTTGTGTGGTTTAGATGTCTAGAATCCATTTCTATTGGCTCCTGGAATAAGTTGTTCCATGCATTTTTAAAGTTTTGGAGTGAGAAAAAGTCCCTTGATCAATACTGGTTTGAGTTTAATTCCTTGAGGAGAGGGGAAGAGGAAGCCTTGGATGTCTTCAACAGAAGTTTTTACAGTTGTTTATCATAGTATGCCTATGGATATCAGACCCACGGAGACTGTTGACATGGTGTACTATGTCATGGCTCAGCATCCATAGTTGGTCCTTCTCCCGAGAGAGAGGAAATATTCATCATTAAGACACTTGTTTGAAGATGTTGAAGAGGTCAAAGAGAACATCAGGGCTAGCAAGGGGGTTCATATGCAAGCATCTCTTGAAAAATTGCATGTGCCTAAGGAAGAAGACTGTCAACATGTTTCAGATTCTAAGAAAGAAGATAGTGATTATGAATCAGAGTTGGAACAACAACAAGGAAAAGAGATGACAATTTTTGATGATCGAGAGTTGTTTTCAAAGGAGCGGGGAGGTTTTTTATTTGCAAGCAGAGAGGAATTTACAGAGGAGCAACCTGGTCTTCTAAAGTAGTCAGGATTTTGTCACACGATTCATGATCCTATGGCTATACACATGGAATCATATGTTTCATATTTTGAGGATTTCAAAGAGCATACCACGGAGCCGTTTCCTTTATACATTGAGGAAAAACATTGTGTGGAAATTTTCCATTATGTGCCTACAGAAGACAAAGGGCAGAGCTTTCCCATGTTTCCTGTTTATGATGATTATGATTTTGATATCTGGGAGAGTCATGAAGAAGAAGAGGGAGAACCAAATGTGCAGTTCATATCCTGCCTAGAGCCCGCAAATGAGAAAACATCACCTGGGATCAGTCAGCGTGCATCACCCATTCACTCACCCATGCTTGCCAGAGACATTTAGCCATGTGTGAGAAGTTGTAAGACAGAGCATGTTTTATGTCACCAACCCAATGTGTTTTGTCATTTTCTCTATGAACCTATAAGGGTGTACATGGATTTTCATTTCCTTCATGTCTTGGAGCCACTCATATTTATATTGACTTCAGACTGGGAGGAGAGCTGAAAATCATAATCATTTTGTTGTCACAGTTGCATTGTTTTTATTTGATCAGTAACAGAGTAAACAAGTTTGTAGCTAGGGAGTTGCTTGAATGGCTATGGTGGAAATTTTGTTTCACCTAGCGCTTTGTAAAAATTAATTAGTCTAGGAATGTACATAAATAAGCTCCTCATGGATCCCATGTATTTTTCTTTCATTTTTATGATAGTGTGCTTGTCGGCCTTTAATCCTCAACATGATGTTTTTTGAGAATTACTCCATATCCCAATGCATAAGGTGACTAGAACTGCTTGTTCTTGGCAACTGGCAGGGAGCATGCCATCCCCTGTGGAGCCAAATGTTATCACATAAAGTTGTCAAGGGCCATACGTGTGTGTCAATATACATGAATCTATAAGTTTTCCCTGTCTCTATCCTTTTTGAATTGACAAGTCTTAAGCTTGTCCCCTTTCGACATGTAAAGTCATCTTTTGTGTGCCCTTGTTCGTTTTTATGCCCCGGTCTCCCTCAATATCTTAACAGAAAGAAATCGCAGCCCCAAGCCCCTCTGTTTTTCTCCGAGGATGAGCACTTGATTCCTGTGTTTCAGTCACTAGTCTCCCTATTTTCTCAAGCCCATAACAAAATTGTCTAGGTCCTTGTTCACACAGGCCGCAGCCTTGAGCATGAAGCGCAACTTTCAGAACAGTTTCTTTCAGACTTGAATGCAAGAAATAGGTGAGATCTGCTTCAGCAACGAACATTATTGAGAATACCAGATCAGCGGTTTGTAGGAATCGGGGTTTCGAAATATTATTAAAGTTGTTTGTCAAAGGTATGAAGTCCTGAAACTCGAAGTGTGCATGAGTCGCCTGATATTGAGGGGGACAGGTGGCAGCCCATCCAAGCGTTCGGGGAAATGAGCTTAAGGAGTTTTAAAATAAGAGAAATGTCAAAGCACCTAGAGTCATGAAGCGGTTGAAGTGGCCAAAGGGCTGAAGTGAATCTGATTCGTTGATCAAAAATAGCCATGTGTTGTCAGATCCCTAGCTCTGATGAATTTTCTTGGGGAAAATAAAGTTTGACTATTGAGAAATCTAAAGCCCGAAGCCACAAAGAGATCTCAGCCATTGATCTCAGGAGGGCCATGCGTCATCAGATCTATGACTCGAGGTAAAAGTATCTGAAGGCATAGGAAGTTTGAGATTTGACTTTCCCAGAGTCTGGAGAGCCGAAGTAATTCTCGGTCGTTTGATTCAAGAAGACACACGTCATCAAATCGCCAACTCCGGGTAAAATCACATAGAGGAGCCAAAGGAAAAGGAGCTAGTTCTTGAGCCCTAGAGCACCAAGTTCATGGCATTTTTCGGCATAGACATGTGGCATCCATCTAATGTTGATACATGGCACTCATTTCAAGTATTTTAGACATGCTTTCTTCCTATTTTTGAGTGACACATGCCACCTCTTCGTCTGTGACATATAAGCATGGTGATGTCAGGCCTCCACATCAGATCATCCTCCGAGATATTTCATTGTTCAATGCCAAATGTAGCGCCCTATCCCAAGGCATGCTTTTGGCAGATCCTAAAGTTGGTGGGCGATTAAACTTGGCACTAGTGCTAAATATAGCGGGTGTGCTCAGATCACAGATCATGATCATACCTACGACCATAGTCCATTTCAGGGACACAACATGCTCGGGTGATATTTTTCTTGAACGGTCGCGCAATGGAAACCATGGTATGGAGAAAATGATACGTGGTGAAATGTGATGGATTGCGGGCCCAAAAGAGGTCTGAATCCAAAACTCTTTTGACGGCCTTGCAATCTCGTGTTTATGTGGAATCCTATCCGAGAGAAACACGTGGCCACGCCCCTGAGCATTAAGTCTCATTCAATCTCTGAGGAAAGGCAGTTAATGGAAGGTAGGATTGGTGGTTGAAACCTTGGCTCACCCCATAAATGGAAGGAATGGAAGGTCGGACTGTGGGGACTGAACCATCAACCCATGGTACCCCTGTGGATAGATTTTCCTGCAAAACCCATGTCGATCTGAGCTTGCGTCTGACAGAGGGGTGCACGTTCATTCTGACAGAAGAACTCACAGATGCAATGCTTTGAATGTAATGATCATATCACACTCTAGGTAGTGGTGAAATGTTTTGAGTATAAATAAATAGTTTTGATATTTTGTTAAGGTCGTCAAATGGTTGAGCAAAGCTCCCTATTTTGTAATGTTTTGATTCCATAACTATTCTCTGGTTATGTATCGGATTTGAGACTTTCAGATTAATATAAGTCATCCTCTTTTCATCTCTTTGTTTAATTTTTTCTAAAACACTCGCGCATGGAGGATCCAGTCGAGGGTTGTTATGTTGTTCTAATGTAGGTTTGATTGCAGCGGTATCATGACCAGTTGTAGTCAGCCTCCTTGTGATATTTTCCCCTCTTATACTGAATGTATCAAGCATGGAGGATCCATTTGAGTTTTGTTAGCTACATGGTGATGTAGGTTTGATCATTGTGCTATCGTGACTATGTTTTTTTGACATATTTCAGTGTCTGAAGCTTGAGCTTAAGAGTGATCTTGAGTTTGAGTTTCTATTCTCTAAGAAGCTCGAAGGCCTGATGCCCATAGAAGTCTTTTCCATCTTTCTTACTAAGTCTTCCCTCTGCTCACACTTAAACTCAATTCACTGACTGAGTTTAGTTGTGGCCCTCACTTCCCTATGCATTTCTTGTCCAGTTCTGTGTTGAACATCATTCATATATTGATTTTTTTCCATCGACCTCCACTCATATAAAACCAACATCCACCAAAAAAATTGATGGGTACTGGGCTTATCCTCCCGCAATCTAAGGGATAATCTCAGTGCTAACAAAATGTATCAACCATGTACATCAACAATGTACATCAACACATATACCATATCATGTACCAACAATGTATCTCAAACATATACCATATCACTTAATCATGCCATACACCAAGTACCATAGGATATATCAAGTAAGTACCATCAATGGTGTACCTCAACCAAGCACCAACATCACCAATAGATTTATCTCATACATATGATGTCATATACCAAGTGTAATCCTCACCAACGTATCAATGACAACCATACATCATGTGCCAATGCTTGAATAGTATATCATGAATAAACCTCAAGCATGTACCATAGCATCATCACCATGTAGCCAAATCAAATACCAATATACCAATACAACCAATATGTACTACTACTCAATGTGCCATACCACTATCATGAATATGTAGAATGCATCAACAAGACATGCCTCTCAAGCATGTACCACACCATTTCCAAGCAGAAGATATAATCACATAAGCATATTTGTGACCTATAGCTGACCTGTTGTACTGTAACATTGACCTACAACTCTTCCACAACCTTCAACAACCTAGTACCAACATTTCCCCCAAATTTTCCTTATCCTCGTAGGACTAAGACTCCCTGTCACGCGTGGCCTCACATAGGAAACCCGAAGTGATGCCTTGTGTGACACCCTCAAGGTGATCCATGGGGGCCTAACAAATTAGGGTTAAAAAAAACCCTAGTGCTCTACAGCTCTGAAACTTTCACTCTTTTCTTGCACTTCCTTTGTTGCCTCATACTTACCATCATATTCACTAATAAAATGAAAGAACTAGACCATACAATTCACAAGATAGATATTCAATGTAAGTATGTATATCAAAAGAATGTATCATGATGTGTATTTATACTTTTTCTAGGTAACATCTTTCCTTATTCTTATGTTTTCTTGACTTTCTTGTTACAACTACTTTACCCATTCATTAATTGACTTGTAACTAACTAGGGGATTCTTAACCATTCTTTGGGGTTTCTAACTTTACAAGGCCATATCTCCCTAATTTTTAGGAACCACGTGGTGTACCACCTATAATCGGAAAATAAACTACAAGGAATATACATCTATGAGTGTCTTACATGCATTTACACTATCCTTCATGTCCATATTCCTTAAATAACAACCACACCTCTGGGGCTTCACGTAGACTTCATCAAATGAACCCAACACATCTGCTGACATCAATCACTCCATCATTGAAAAATAAATCACCATCAATCTCAGCACATCTCTAGGGATTACGAACTTCTCCAAGGGTTGAAATCAATATCCAAGGGTTGACATATATGAAAACCAATTGTTCAAACCAACTATCTAAAAATTCAATCACAAATGGTATGAAGATGGAATTCCCAATAGGACTTTGGGAATAAGGTTTCAAAAAATTATTTGAGAAAGGAATGAGGTTGAGTCTTATGGCATGAACCCAAAATAACAAGATTCGTTGATCGATAGTTTCCTCAGTTGTTAGATATGGTGGAGGAGTTATTTCAGAAAGACTCATTTAGAAGGTTGGGCGTGTTTTGGACTTTTGAAGAAGTTCATCTGATAGAGTTAAAGGTAGGGAATTTTTTATTGTCTATGAAGATCTTGACCATCGTATGAGAGCAATATCAACCATTATATTTCTTGGAAAGATGGCTTTGGAAAGGTCCATTCGGGAAGCTCCAAGGTAAATTCAATTTCTGATGAAGTTAGTTCGACCGAGGTAATAGGTGCACAACTTGGAAACTCAAGATGATTGTGGTCATTGATCGACATGATTGTTGACCATAAGATCTATTAGATGAGAATGTTGTCTTGGAAGAGTCGATGGTGGAAGATAATGCCCAGTCCATTGCCACATCAATGCACCATGTATGAGAACATGTCAAGAAGGTGTGGTGAATCAAAGAGTGCCACGTAGAAATCAGTATAAAGTTATTGAAATGATGGTTTCTTATGGTTTCATATAGGAGTGTTTTCGATGGATTTGGAAGGGACGGTTCCTGATAGTCTTTGGAAGAAGGGTATCAGAGAGTTCATTCAAGGAGAATTCTTCCAATGGGTGACTCTGATAGAGTGGTCCTGATATCATATCAAAGTTCAGAGTTTTTAAAGGTCATTAAGAAATGCAAACCATGTTTCCCACATGGGTTTTCTGATGAGGGGATTCTGATAGTGTTCGGATTCTAGATTTCAAACGGATTTGCAAGAGAGTGGGAGTTATCTATTCTGGTCGTAAGAACCCCCCAAAAAAAATAATATGATTTCGATAGTTTGAGGTTTCGAATTAACATGTTGTTACAACAATAAATTAGTTAATTTTCCATGAAAATTACAGTTTTTGAAGGTCTTCATCTTTTAGGGCATTTTTTAGGGCCTAAACAACATTTTTAGAAAATCAAATTTTACAAAGTTCCATGTATTTCCAATACATAAATTTTCTTCTTATTAAAGGAAAGAGTTCAAAGAGAGATTTCCAATGAGCTATCATGAGGACAACACATAGCTTGTATGAGGAAGTTATAGTCGAAACAATCAAGGTTAAAATTTAGTACCATATTTCTTCTAGAGGGAATAACTCCTAGATTAAGAGTTAGTTTGGGATCCAAGGGAAGTCTATGGAAATATGATGGACTGTCTAAGTCAACAATGGATCCAAATTTGAATTATGGGTATCTAAAAATCTACTAGGAGAGAAAGAGGACACTTGTAGCATGCAGGGTTGAAAAATGGAAAATGGTCAAAACTTCTGAAGACCATAACTTGATGCTCAAAACTTAGAATTGGGAAAATGAGTATTCAGTGGAAAGGTATTGAGGAGGAGAATCTATACATTATCATAGAAAATTAATTTGAGAATAAATTGTTTTAGTCAACTCAAAATAATATGATTGGTGACATTAAAGGGAAAAACATTATGCATTCTTTTCCAAAATTGTGTGTGTATATATTTTTGTCTAACATAAATGTGTTTGCATGGATATTTTGTACATAATTAAAGGTTCATAAATGAATTTAAGATCCTATATGACAACCACAACAATGGAATATTCCCAAGGGTCCTATATTTACGAAGAGGAATTCAAAGGTTTATATGTTAGCATGGGAAATGATAAGGCCGAGTTTAATGGAAGAAGAGATAGGTGGGAGATTGTAACTATGAGGATCCTACAAAGTGAAGTGCATAGTTATATGGATGATGATGAAAATATTATGAAGGTTCTGGAATATATACTTTAAATCTTGAACATGTTTCAAAATAAATACAATAAACACTTTGCACAAAGCAAGAAGCTAGTGCTATACACATGATAGTAGCCAAATCCCATAGAAGAAGGGATGTGAATGGGAATGACATGAATTCAAGGAGTAGGAGTAGGAGAGATCATTCCCCACTGCAATCCAATAGGAGAGATCATGCCAATTTAGGGACAAGGAGAATCCCAAGTGTGTCTCCTATTAGGAGATGAAGGAGAAGGCCTAAGGGAGACATATTGCAAGGTGAACTCAAGAATATCAATTCACCTACTTTCAATGGTGAGCATAGGAAGGGAGAAGAGATTGAGTCTTCGCTATTGAAAATGAAGAAATATTTTGAGTTTCTTGATTACCCTTCAAGGGTAGAAACATGAATTTAAACCTACCACTTGCAAGGAAAGGTAGTCATGTGATGGGATGAACTTAAGCAAGCCAAGCATCTCAATGAGAAGAGGGTATCATGGAGGTGGTTCAAAGGATATTTCCTAGAGAACTATTTGTATAAGAATTATTATGGAAGGAAGGTGAAATATTTATTTGAACTCATGTTGGGAAGCATGATAATGGATAAATATGAGAAAAGATTCTTTGAATTGATGAAGAATGTAGAGTTCATAAAGGATGAGGAGGTCAATATACAAAGGTTTCTTAGTGGGTCACCCTCCTTTTACAGTAATAAGATATAATATGATAACCCTGATACTTTAGAGGATATCATATGGAGAGAAAATCATATTTATGAGCAGAGAAGAGGGAGGCCAATATTCCAAAAGGCTTGGAATGAAAACATGAATGGTAAGAGAGAGAAAAGGAAGGATGTGAGGGGAATCACTTGTATAGGGGATTCCCTCACAAAGGAGAAAGAATGAGGGATATCCACAACATTCAAGAGGATGAAAAAGTGGAAGACATGGGAGGAAGGATGCCAAGGATTTATGTAGGCTTGCAAAAAAAGAAAGAAAAATAGCATTCCCTCATGATTGAAGTGGAAGGTAAGATCAATAATCACCCCATAATAATTTTAATTGATTATGGAGATAGACATAGTTACATAAATATAACATTATTGAAATATTTCACTTGAATAGGAGTAAGAATAAGAAATATTGGTTATTTTAGATAGCCACATGCACTAATATAAATATCAGTGAGTTGGTTAAATATTTACCAATAGACATGAATGGAATCAACATGAAGGTATATGTGAACATTACACCTTTAGGTTCATATGACTATCTAATTGGCATGGATTGGTTAGAAAAAAACCATGTTTTCCTAGATTGTTACAACACGACCATAGCATGTGTTGATGAGAAAGGTTATCAATGCAAGATTCAAGGCATTCTGAGAGTTGTAGTTGTTAGATGAATTTCATCCATGAAACTGAAAAAGAGTTTTAGGAAAGGATGTCAAATTTTTTCAGCTCACATGGAAGAGGAAACTATAGTTAAAGTGACAAGTCCTTAAGACCATCCAATCTTAAAATATTTTGAAGATGTTTTTGAGGAAATCCTGGGATTTCCACTAGATAGAGACATTGATTTCTCTATTGATTTGGTTCCAGGAGTTTCCTCAGTTTCCAAGACACCCCATAGAATGGGTACACCAGAATTGAAAGAGTCGTAGATGCAACTAGAGGAAATTTTGAAGATGGGGTACATACGAACAAGTGTGTCACCTTGGGGAGCCCCTGTTCTTTTTATGAAGAAGAAGGATGACACATTAAGTCTATATATTGATTTTAGACAACACAATAAGGTCACTATCATACGATAGAGGTCAGATCATTTATGGGTCTTGTTGGTTATTATCGAAGATTCATAAAAGGGTTTTCAAAGATTGTAATCCCAATCACTTCTTTGCAAAAGAAGGGAGTGAAATTTGAATGGAATAAAAAATGTGAAGAGAGTTTCCAGCAGTTGAAAAACATTTTTACAAGTGCACCCATATTAAATATTTCATATATGGATGAAGACTTTGTAGTGTGCACATATGCATGCAAGGAAGGGCTCATTGGAGTCCTCAGTCAAAAAGATAATGTGGCATTCTATGAGTCCCATAAATTAAAAGAGCATGGGAGAAATTATGCCACACATGATCTAGATTCTGAAACCATTGTACATGCATTAACAATGTGGAGATATTACCTCATGGGGAGAATATTTTAGCTGAGAACAAACCACTGTGGTTTGAAACATTTATTTCAACAACTAACATTTAATGCCAGGAAAACTAAATGGATGGAATTTCTTAGTGTGTATGACTTTGAAATTAACCGTATCAAAGGAAAATAAAATCAGGTGGCTAATGCTCTTAGTGGAAGAGCTCATGAACTGCATGTACAAGACATATTTAAAAGATAAAATCATTGAAGTAGAAAATTCAAATCTCCATTATTTACAAATAAAGAAAAACTTATAGCGATGTTATTTATAAAAAAAAATTAAAATTATGAATTGAAAGAGGATGGAATCCTCTTGTACAAAGGAAAGGTGTATGTGTCGAATTCCATGGAGCTAAAAAATATAATGCTGAGAGAAATGGACAATATGCCATATGTTGGGAACTTAGGATATCATAAATCCATTACAGTTATAAGGAACCAATAAATTTTGGCCAAGAACGAAGAAATATGTGGCTAACTACATATCCCAACTTCTAGAGTGCCGAAAGGTAAAAATAGAGAACATACATCCAGTGGGGATACTACAACCATTTCCCATTTACAATGGAAGTGGGAAGTGGCCATCATAGATTTTATTACAAATATGCCCATAACATTGAAGCAACATGATTCCATCATAGTGGTGGTGGAAAAATTGGCTAAGGCACCACATTTTATCCCTGTGAAGACAACACACAATGAAAAAAACATTGTAGAGATTTACATGAAGGAAGTTTCCAGGCTACATGGAGTTCCTAAGGAAATAGTTTTGAACATAGATTTCGTGTTTACATCCAAATTCAGGAAAGGATTGTTCAAAGGATTTGGGACAAATATAAATCTTAGTACAACATATCACCCAGAGTTAGAGGAGAAAACAAAGAGGACCAATAGGATAATTAAAGACATTCTCAGGATGTATGTGATGGGCCAACCATCAAAATGGGAATACTATATCAACTTAGTGGAGTTTTCTTATAATAATGGCTATCAAGTCTCATTAAAAATGTTTCCATTTGAAGATTTGTATGGTACAAAATGTAACACACCAAGGAGTTGGGATAACCCAACAAAAAGAACTATGATTAGGATAGTTTTGTTAAGGGACATTGAAAATTACATTTTGAAGATTATGAAAACTTTCAAGGCTTCTTGGGACATGCGTAAAATTTATGTAGACAAAAAATAGTTTTTAGATATTTTAAAGTGGGAGAATATGTCTTCCTAGAAGTGAAAGAATTTGTTTTTTCGATAAGATCGGGTTGTTTCCAAAATTTGATAGCAATATATTGTGGGCCTTTTGAAATATTAGAGAATATAGGGCCAATTTGATGCATGCTATCATTTCCTGCATCCATAATAATGCATAATGTATTTCATGTATCATTATTAAAGAAATATATGATTGAACCTAACAACATAATTGATGTTGGAATATTGAGAGGGCGGGGGTGAATCAATATGAGCACTTTATTATCACTTTTAACCACAATATGTAATCATTAACTTCATCAGCAACATATATCATCTATATATCATGAGCAATATGGATCAACATAGCATAATAGACATACATAGAAACACATTAGTCCAGAATTTACTTGGAAACCCAAATGGGAGAAAACCACATAATTCTTTTCTTATATATGAAAATAATACATTCATTGAAAGCACCAACTTCCCAATTATCCATATACAATGGGAAGGAGGTTACAACCCCCTATTTACCAACTCCAAACTAAAGGAAAATACAACTCCCTTAATTATTTGGCTCTGACAAGAAGGAGGCTACAACCCCCTGATTCTCGGGCTCCAACCTAAAGGAAGCTCTAACTCCCTGAGTTCTTCGGCACCAACCAGAAGGAGGATACAACCCATTTTCCTTGCCCTATCCTACCGCCCTAAAATATAAATGTATACCCACCATCACTGCCACTATCACTGTCACTGTCACTGCCTCTATCACATAAACCTATAACCTGTCAACCTGTCAACCTGTCATTGTCACTGGATCATCAACCTGTAACTGATCACCAACATAGTATATACCAAAACCTGTACCATATCGTGCATCAATCATGTATAGACCTATACCATATCATAAATTAAGTGCCTCAAAGAACCAAAATATGTGCATCATTCATATGCCACCATACATCAAGTGTGTACCTAAACCATGCATCCACATTTCAAAGATATGTCTCTAATGATGAACCATAATAGTCATTTCATAACTAGATAAGATAATATACCTAAATCAACCATGTATCCAACATGTACCTCAATCATGTGCCAAGCAAAACATCCCTCAAGAATGTACTATACCACACCAAAGTTTAATAATAAAAGCAAGCACATAAGCATACCAATACCTTTGTAGGTGACTTGATACACAATAGTGATGACATGTAAGATTTCCTCTCACCTTAGGGACTAGTACAATAATTCCCCCCAAATATGTCTTTTCTTCGCAGGACTAAGACATGATGTCATGCGGGGCCTCACATGGAAATCATTGTGCAACCCGTGGGGATGCCTCATGGGACACTAGTAGTCTGACCTGCGAAGGTAAACTAAACTAGGGTTTCCTCAAAAATATTTTCTCTTCTCTGCAACCCTGAAAATCCCACACTTCTCATTTTTTGCTACCTCATATTTCATCATCGCAAAATTTCCAAATAGATCACTAGTTCACTAGAATATATTCAATAGAATGAGTGAGTGAATGTACTTGTGAATGACTCCTTGACGTGTATTTATAATTTTTCTGGGTAACATCTTTCCTTAATCTTAGGGGCTTCTTAACTTTCTTTTTACAACCACTTTACCCTTTCATTAAATAATTTTAAAAAATTAGAGCCTTCTTCACCATTCTTTGGGGCTTCTAACCTCACAAGGCCATAAATCTTCAACCGTGAGGAACTACATGGCATACCACTTATCACCAGAAACTGCATGATGAGGAGTATCCCTCCATGCGTGAGCTACCGACATTCACATGATCCTTCATGACCTTTTCCCTTCATGTTCCTCTTTTCTTTCCACTTCATGATCAATTTTGGATAGTATTTCATTTCATGGTACAGTTGTCTACACTAAGTGCATGTTGTGAAAGGGTTAGGATGGTCTCACAAAAAATGCCCAGGCTAATTAAAGTTATAACATATAATCATATCTCTCCTTTCCAAATGTTCCTCTTCCACGACCTATCAATTCTCCTCTTCCTCAATTGTAACCTCTCAGAGTATTGTACTGCAGTACTCCTCCTTCCGATCCTTCCTCCCCTTGAACTCTGTATGCATTTGTAGTGCATTCTCTCATAAAAGCTAGTGCACAACACTCCTTTTCATCATGTTTGAAAGACTTACAAAAATTACAAAACATGTTTCTAGAAATGCTTTGGTACTTCTACATCAATGAGAAATTAGTAGAATGATGGCCCATTGTTTTACATGTCTTGCACCATACTCCTAAAGGATTCATAGCTCATGTAGACAAATAATCCCTAAATGTTGGAAACCCATTCTTATGATGGTCCTCTGTTATGAATGTAGTACACCAGACTTCTTTGCGCTTTTCCTTTCATTTAGCCAACTCTTGCAAATGAAGCATCAATGTTAATAACTTCATTTGGATTTGATCCATCCCTGTGCCATTCTCTCTTACAGGGGATGCTTCCAACCTCATGGAAATTTCTAGGGCTTCTAACTATGACATAATATTCTTTTACCTCAAAGGGAAACATATATGCAACAACAATCCTGCAATGAACCACTCCCTATGATACTCATATAGGATATGGAATGGCAACTAATCCTTTAATATCTTGAATCTATTATCGAAATCCCATAATCACTCATTTGAAAATTTCTTGATCTCTTTTAGCTCTATAATAAACTATGAATCAAACTTTGGTTTCTGGAACTCTTTCAACAAGGCTTGTCTGATGTATATTAATGTTCTGGTATGTCTCGTAGGTATAATAGACTGATACTTCATATACCATAGTAATGCACATTCTATGAATGTTGTTTTCAACTATGCAATATTTGCATCATCATCCTAGACATTCTTCATTGTCTATATTGCCTCAAAAACAAAAAAATTGTTGTTATCAATCCTCTGTCCCCACTCCATGGAAGACATACATTCTCAAAGTGAGGTCTAATCCTTCCATTGGGTTTTGGAAGGTATTATTCCCTGGTGACACTAATTGATTATGACTTGGAATACTACTTCCACTACTATGACTACCTTTACTACTATCTCTACTTCCTTCACTAACTAATATAATTGACAAAGATTCAGATCTTACCTCGGTCCTTGGAGATGCACATGAGGTTGTGGGTTCGATGCAGAGTCTAACCCGAGTCAAATTTAATGGATATTATTATACTGGACTGAGCTGATAATCCTTTTCCTTTTCCTTCCCTTTTGTGTGTGATATTCCTTCAATATAGAGTATTACACCAGTGTTCCTTTTCTCAATCTCATTGTGTTACCCGTCTCTCTCAACCACAGTCCTCTTCCTACTATTCCTAAATATTTTACCACTGCACAATACCCCAATCTCTTCATCCATCACACGTTCTTCTTCTCTCGACATCCTCAGCCCATATGTTCCCCATTCCTTCTCTTATGCATCCCTCTTTTCCATACCCTCGGACCATCCCCTGGTCATCCCCTAATCCCCCTATGTGTGTGAAGGAGATTATCTACTAGGGAAATCATATTCCATATTCATAACCCCCTTATCACACAAAAACATATTGAGCAAAGTAGACATGATTTCAAATACATTCCATATGGACCTTTAAATAATTCTCTTTCAACAACACTATATGACTAGGTACAATCTATAGTGAACTCAACAATATAACCCCCCAATACCTATCTAGCCAAAAATCAACTACATGCAATATATTAATGCTTACGATATTAACTTGTTGAATCAACTCAAAGGTCCAATCCCTTTGGACCACAACATAAAATGTTCTATTCTTTTCATCTAACCTCTATTTCCACTCAGCCAAAATATTTAGGAAATCAACAAAGAAAATATTATGTAAATTTGTGAATACATACTTCTGTAACCATTGTTTTGAACTAATCCACGGGTTCTTATTTTGATCTCTCGAAAACTCGTACTCATTTTCCACTAGCCATTTTTCAATCTCTTCAATATTAGGCCAACACATTCCCCTCATTCATAGATCTCTATCCCAACAACAAAACCATTTGTTGGCATGCAGTGGGAAGACCCATGGTTCAACATTAATTCACCAACAAAACCCTTAAGATACCGGTCCTTTTAGAATCACCTACAAGTAGGTGAAGTCTCACCCAAGGTATCTATGAAGACTCGAGGAACCAGGTTTTTACATTCATGAAGGGAAGGGAGGCATTCATTCTAACCATTCAACTTAACATTTATTCATTATACCATACATTATGTGTGCAGAATCATTAGACCTGATAATATATTCATATTAACCAATATACATTAAATGCACGCTATAAACATAACAGTGAACAAACACATGAAAACATAGCACAAAGGAACCATATTTTAACATGGTTCACCCAATATGGGCTATTTCCACAACTTATTATATTATTATTCATCATCATCTCTTACAAAGGGTGTAAACTTCACTCATACATAATATCTTAGCTACACCCAAAATGCACTTGTCGTTCGCGCATACAGTGCACACTTAGCTCCTCTCACACACCTAATACACACAACCTCCTAAGCGACTTTCTATCGAAAAAACCTTACATATTTATACAATTTCATTAGATCTTAGCCCATTACAAATTCTACCAAAATTCCTAACGACCTCTAATTTTCTCTCATTTTTTTCATGCGTTGACACCCGAAAATGTGCTAACCTCCTTGTTACACATAAACATTACTCACTTCAATGGTGACCTATTGTTGTCATTACAAGTGTCGCAAGTGTCACACTTTGGCCACAAATGTCACAAACATCACAAGTGTCACAAATATCATACTGTCATCTTGCCTATGTCATATCTCGAACGACATCACAGGAACACTTGAGACATCCTCAAAGACTGGTTAAAAGAAGGATATGTCATTTGACGAAGAGTACACATCTTTTTCCTTGAGAAATACCACTTGAAAATCATTTTTTGAAGGGAAATGCTCCCCTACCCACTAGCACGGAGCGCTAGCACTCCTTTCCTTCCTTTGGGGGAGTGTTGCAATGATATGTGCACCATTATGGGGGAGTGTTGTGATGTTGAGGAAATAAGGGGAAGATCCCCCTTATCTCTAAAGTCAGTTTGATTCAAATCTGAGGTCAAGGCTAGATATTAGGGAGGATCCACAACTAATGGAGAAATATCCTCAACCTATCCCAAGGATATCTAAGGTGGTTGGGCGTCTCAAAGCCTATATAAGGAGGCATCCTCATGGTGAAAGGGGGAGACATTGAAGGCATCAAAATTATGATCTCATAAGGGAGAATTATTAGTGAAAGCATGGTCATGTTTATTTTGGATCATTTGAGCAAGGGGTTGGACAAGGAGATATGGATGGGGTTGCTACATCTGCATCTACACTTGTATGCACCTTATTATGTTCTCATTAATACATGTTCTTGGCATGGTTCCTTCAAGATTGTATACATCTGCATGAACTTGTCTTTGATGGATAGATATAGTTTCAAACTAATCATGGTAGAATAGGAATTATTCTTTGTCTTTGTTGTTTATTGGATTGCAGGACTTGCTGAAGAGATTAGGAATCGAAGCTCAATTTGGACTGGGCAAGGAAAACCATCGTAAAAAGGTACTCATATCTTTTTCCTCTTCTCTATAGATTAGCTTAACTATGTTTAAAGGAATGTCAATGCTCAAAGTTAGCACTTTTCTATCTTGGTCTTAGGGGTCTAGGATCCAAGAGGGAATTCACCTATCCACAGGGGGATTTTCCTGTAATAGAAATTGGAAAATCCACTGGGTAACTGAATCTTTCAGTTTTGGTTTTCTTCATTGATCTTGTTTTTGGCCTTTGCTCACCTTTATATCCTATTCACTGTATTTTTCTAGTTCTTAGATGTGTTGTTGGTTTCTGGATTCATCCCATACACACTGAATTTCAAAATTTTCTTGAGTTTTTTTATTTTTGCGGAAGTTTCTCTTTTTATCAGAGGCTAGCGCTCCCCTGCCTTTACATCCAGAGCACTAGCGCTCCTTTGTAGGCTCCCACAGAGCGATGCAACACTCTGGTGCCCTTGACCCAAGAGCGCTAGTATGTTTTTGCTGAAAAATATTTTGGGAATCCATCTTTGAGTGTAGTTTTGTTGATTCATCTGCTCAGGACTGTTACTATCTTAGTGTGTCTTTGTTTTAGCCTCCAACCTTTTGATTTCTAAGAATTTATGATGTTTTGTTTGGATTTTTGAACTCTCTCTTCCTTGCTTTGAGTCACTCTTATTATTTGAGATTTGGATTCGATCTACTACTTTCTCATTTATCTAATTGTATGAAAGTTGTTGTAAGGAAATTCAGAAATCTATGCACTGCTCCATTTGATCTTTGAGGTCATTTTCCCCCAAGCAATTCCTCGTTTTTGAGTTTTTTGGTTTTCTTTTTGCAAACTTGGTTTTCTATTTGTTTCTTGTTTGATCATAACAAGAGTGTGTTTTTGTTTATGTGAAGTTTGCTTCCGATTGCTTAAATCCCACAGATCTTGAATTTTGATTGACATAGGAAGCTTTACATCAAGCTGATTATCATTCACATTTAAACAAAAGGATATATTTTCACGACTGGTTTTTGGATATTAGAACCATTTTATGAATATTTTAGCATTATGTTGGATTCTTGATTGAGAATAGTTGCACAAGGTTACTGCATCTTAGTGTTTGACAGTGAAAGGAAAATTATTTCTCCTTCCCTTAAATAAACATTCATTGAAAGAAAAGATTGCTTATCAATTCTTATGTATTTTTGGGGAATTGAGTCATAATATCATTGGTTTCACTCTAATACACCTCTGAGTAAAGAATAGCCATGAAAATCAAGGCTAACTAAAATTGATCTAGAACGTTTTGTTTTTAGAATCTTCCACTGACATTAGACTAGGATTAGCACTTTGGATTAGGCTGTGAGTACAACTCTCCAAAGCATTCAAAACAAACATTAGCATCTTGCGATAGGGAGAGAAAATCCAATTTTAGTATAATATTTTTGCGATCCCCCTCTCACACAAGGGTTACACATGAGGTTGCATTCGGGAGAGTTACAAAGATTATCCCTCCATGGTTAAACTGTTCGTAGTAGTCAGATCGTATATTAGGGTTTCTTCTTGAGGCTCAACTGTCTTCATTTGGTCTCGGTGCTTCATGAATTCTGAATCTGTTCAGGGTCCTATGGAGTTCTACCGATCCACTTGTCCTCAGTTCTCTCAAAGGATTTCAGACTTGTTATCCTCCCCATACATTTGAACTCGAATGTCAACTGTACCCGCCCAGGGGATGACAGTGAATTGGTGTCCTTAGTAGCCATAATATTTAGGGTATTTACACAAGGTGATAGTGAAGGGAAGTCTTCATTGTACCTAGAACAGACGGTGGTCAAACTCACTCGGGCTCCTTGGAGGGTAAATCCACGATTACTGTGTGGAAGATTGCACCAAGGTGTAAGTCCGTTAAGCAAGTCTCCATAGTAATTGTTCCACCCACTAATATCCTATCCCCTTATCAACTTGATCACGTTACGTTGGATTTCATCACCAACTAGTACAGTCATTGAGAGAAGGTTTTGTTTTCTTGGCTTGATTCCTAGATTTTATTAGTGTATGTTATTTCTTTTCGTTTGTCAGCCATAGATTTATTTTTTCGTTCTTTACTTAGCTCAAGAAACATTGAACTTCGTCGTTCACGTAGGATGCAAGGGTTACCCCCCGAAGATATGAAAGGTTATCTACCTTTGCTTCCCAACTCATCGGAAGGCCCTCCTGAGGCTCATAACGAACTAGATTCTGAGGTTGGAAGCACACACTCTTTGGAACAATTTCGAATTGTTTCAGACTCTTTAGAGGCTTTCCGTCTCCCTGTCAATCCGGCATTGAGATTTTCACAAAATCCACATATACCTTGCCTGAACTCATTCATAGATATTGTTGTTGATACCGAGATACCCATCGGACCTAACACAGGATCTGGAGTAGAGGATCCACTTTTCTAAAGTGAATCATTTAGGACCCCAGCTCATACTGTTGGAACCTCTGGTTTTGGTTCTATCCCTTTGAAAGTATGTGATTTATACAGTAACCTAGGAGTAAGTCCCGATCGACCTATGGCATCGCAAGTGCTCAAGATGTCTGTTAGTTATATGGTACACTTAGACCACTTTACTGGTACAACTAGTAATGTCATCACCATTGCAGACCAATTGTTGCTTGGTTCTCACTCAAACCCTACTATCCAGATGGTGCATTCTACTATCCCTGCCAGTAATGTGACACCGCTCCAAGATCCAATTGGAACACCACTTAGACCAAATCCATCACTTCCCCCTGGGTACAGAGCTCTGAATCCTTCCATTGCTAGCACTTCCCAGGTCACACCCATAGTTTCTGGAGTTTTTGTTCCTCCTGGATATAACATCAGTGTTGGTTTTATACCTACACCTTTATTTGGAGGATCTGGCCTTGGTGGCTCTAATCCAATTGGAGGCACCGATTATTTGTTCACTTCTGGTTACCAGATTCCTCTAGGAAATCATCCTCAAATTGTGACACAACCTCAACTTAGTGGGAAACCTCAGGATGGATTCCATAAACCATTGTATGGATAGAATGCACCTGCAACACAAAATCTACCTTGGAACCTTCCTTTCCAAGGAAATCCACAATTATCTAGGGGACAACATCCTCAAGGAAAAAAACAACCTTATCTTTCCCACGGGACTAATGTGTATCCTCCTCATGGACAAAATGTTTACCCCCCTTATGGGCAAACAAATCCTCTGAATTATAATCCTCAGAACCCATCAAGTTATCCTCCACTTGCAAATGATTCTCAACCATCATCAAATCCTATTTATCCTGGTCAACAAAAACCATATATAGGAGGACCAACTAGATACAATTATCCATCTAACCCAGTTTATGGCCCTACTGGTGTCACTATGCCACACCAGTATCACCCGCAGGTTAACTGCCAGTTACCTTTCCTTCCAACTCTATATATCCCAAACTTATCTTGGTTGACCAATGATCCTATACTACATTCTTCTTTTTGTCCAGTGATTCTTTCTAAATTACCTTCTAATATCCCAAATTTTGATGGTAAACCTGGAGAAGACCCAAATAACCATGTGATGACTTTCCATTTATGGTGTTCATCAAACTCCTTAATGGACGATTCTATACGTTTACATCTCTTCCAGCAAACACTTACAGGCTCAACATCCAAGTGGTATATTGAACTTCCACGTAGTTCTTTCCAATATTTCAACTCCCTCGCCATGTATTTTCTCACGCACTTTCAACTACCCATTCGTTATGAGACAGGTACCTAACTCTTGAACTCTCTTCATCAAACCAACTCTATGCATATCTCTGATCACATTCATGAGTGGAGACGACGATGAAGGTTGATCAAAGAAATCATTCCTGACCAGTTATTGGAAGAATGGATTACCAAATCCCTTTTACCCCCGATTTCTCATGAGATTTCTATGTGTGATGTAGTCATTGAGGAAGAATCCATTGCTCGGACTCAGTACTTAGATTTGGTTTATTTACAATATGTTACTTTGTATGACTTGATTCCAAATGCTACTTGTGCCACTACCTATCCATCCAAACCTTCATCCTCATCTCATGCAGATGACATTATCGGTACCGTTAAAACCCAATCTACTTCATAGTCGACTAGAATTGTGAATCGATCTTCTTTGGCACCCTCTCCCAGTTCGGACTCACTCTCCTCTACCTCCCTTCCAAATAAAGTCTCTGAGGTGAATGTAGTTCAATCTTCCCCTTCACAACCATTCAGAGGTAAGAAGAAGAAAAAGAATAAACCCAAGAAGAATAACACTAATGAACAACCCAAAACCCAAACTCCACCACCTACTACTGAAAAGAAACCAAAGTGGAAGCAAAAATTCCCATGTATTATTTGTGGTGACGATCACTACACTCGATATTGTCCACATCGCAATGAAATGGAAAAATGTTTCAAGGGAAATTCCCAACCCGCCGTGCTTACACAGCCTTTTCCTCGGAAACAATATATGATTTCTCAAACCCCCTCTCTACGGGGCAGTTCCATCCACCCTCCTAATGATGAAGCCTTGATGAGTGCTCACATTTATATGTTTAGTGGCATTGATTTAACCACTCGTTGTAGGACTTGCGACATGCCAGTTAAGCCTGACAAAGAAAAGGTCTCTAAGGGTTCTTTACCGAATCCATATCCCATGACTGTTAGTTCTCCTTCTGTCAGTCCTTCATATGGGTAAATACAGATAGATAAGCATGATTTCAACTCTATACTACACCCTGCCAAGAGCACCATCTATAAATCTACTTTCAATCCTAGTTCATGAGCTTCCCAAAACTACAACATTGTTGAAGATTTGGCCCAAGCACTGTGTGCTATGTCCACACTAGAATTTCTACAACACTACCCCAGTCAATGTAGAATGATCTTGGATACCATTGGAGATTTTTATCCTAAGTCATCTAATAACATCATTTTAAACCTAGACAATTTTAAGTCATGACTTTCTAACCAACTCGCTTTTCAGATCGATGTTGTTCATAATCAACACATTCACTTCACTATCTTGGATGAGGGAGCTTCTACTTGTGTCATGTCATTAGCCTACTGGAAAGGTTTTAAATCACCTGCACTTAACCAATGCCCTATGATGCTACAAGCATTCGATGTGTGAGGTTTCCATCCTCATGGACTCTTGCAGTCCTTAGCCATTCAGTTGGGTGACAAAACTGTTTATGTTGATGTCGAGGTAGTCGATGCTCCTCTCAATTACAACTTGCTACTCAGAAGAAGTCGGTTTTATGATATGACTACCATATCTTATTTGGTGTTTCAATGTGTACAATTTCCACAAGAAGGTAAATTTTTCACTATCAACTAGTTATATTATTGTACACCCGATGCTCGCACTCCCACTACCAACAATATTACTTTCTTGGGAGATCAGAAGATCACCTATGAAAGAGTTGGTGTAGGCTTGTTAAAAGACTCTAGCCTTATGGGTACCTTTCCTGCACCACTTCCTCCTACCACACATCATATTTCCACAATCAATATGATTTCGACTACGACTTATCATTCTTTGGAATCATCTAATCCATGGATTGTACCTAGTCCTTTAGAGTTCAATGCACTAGGTGACACCATGCCACTTAGTCCAGTTGAGGCTACAAACGTTGCTATTCAATATTCCTCTCCCTCCTCAGATGATCAACATCTATTGGCACCCGACACTTAATCAATGCCATCTTGGTTGAATTCCTTGTCTTCTGCTTTTGACTACATTTCCCAAGTTTTTCCTTTCGACGAATCTATTATGGAAATGCTTAGCATTGACGAAGTACCTTGGGATGATAACCATAATTGATCCTCTTTTTTTCCACCTCTCGAAGAAATATAGAAAGATATACACTCTATCTCCCCCTCGATGTTGTCGACTTTCCACAATCTCCTATACTTACGCAGGATACTATTTCTGAGGGGAATTTAGGAAAAAAATATTTTAAGGTCGCTATTGATATTTCAATCAAGGAGGGTGTCGTCGAAAATATCAATCTCGGTGCTAATTGTTCACCTGAGGAAGTGGTTTCTTATACCTCTTTATTCAAATAATTTTTCGATGTCCTCGCTTGGAGCTACGAGGAAATGCCATGGATCGACCCGTCGATTGTTGTGCATGAAATTAAAACTTACCCAGTTGTTAAACTTGTTCGACAGAAACTATGCCCGGTTCATCCTAAGAAAATCATGGCCATTAAGGAAGAAGTTGAGAAACTATTGAAATTTGGCTTCATCTATCCTCTCCCCTTGACGAAATAGGTTTCTAGCATTGTTTTGGTCACTAAGAAGCAAGAGACCATTCGTGTTTGTGTTGATTGTAGGGATCTCAATAAGGCTTGTTCGAAAGACAATTACCCTACACCCTTCATTGACCAAATCATTTATAATTGCACTGGTAGCGTGATTTTATCTTTCATGGATGGATTATTAGGGTACAACCAGATTGAAATTCTACCCATTGATCAACACAAGACAACCTTCATCTTCCTGTGGGGAACTTTCTCCTATCGAAAACTGCAATTTGGTCTCAAAAATGTTGGTGCTACATTCCAGCGGGTTATGTCATATGCTTTCCACGATATCAAACATATTGTGGAACCTTAGCTCGACGATTTACTTGCCCACTCATCCATTGGATCGGACCATATTGGTCATCTACGGGCTATTTTTCTTCGATGTCAGTTCTACCGTATTTGTTTGAACCCACACAAGTGAATCTTTGTTGTCGAATCAGGTCGACTCCTTGGTTTTGTTGTCTCCAAAGACGAGATTTGGGTGGATCCCTTAAATATTAAGGCTATCCTTGATTTACCTCCACCTAACAATTTGACACAACTCCAAAGTTTGCAGGGGAAAGCAAACTTTCTTCGTCATTTCATTTGTAACTACGCTGAGATTACCAAAGGATTTATGAAATTGTTGCATAAAGACACTCCTTTCATCTGGGATGAAACTACTCAATGATCCTTTGATGCTCTAAAGCATGCATTAGCCAATACGCCTTTGTTACATCCTCCGAATTATATGAAAGACTACATCATTTACTTAACAACCTCTACTTCCACTATCGCTATGGTGTTAGTTCAAGAGGACCCTAACAGTGATAAACATGTGATATACTATATGATCAAAAGTCTATCTGGTCCAGAGCTCCAATATTCACATGTTGAGAAGTTGGATCTCACAATTATCATTGTTGTCTAGAGGTTTCTCCATTACATCTTGCTACGCACTACCGTGGTTATCACGAACTCTAACCCCATGTATCATATTTTGACCCATCAAGTCCTGAGGGCAAAATATTCCAAGTGGATCGTTATTCTTCAGGAGTTCGATCTCGAGTTTGCCAAGTCTAAAGCCAAAAAATCCTCGGTGTTTGCGGAGCTTATCTGCGACCTTCTACATGTTGATGAAGATATTGAGCCTAGATATTCTCTCCCCGATGAACCTCTATTCCTCATTAGCACGTCTGATCCTTGGTATGGATACATCCTTCTTTATCTCCAGACCAAACGTTTTCAGCCCGATATCTCTCGTGAATAATGTCATCGTATTCGTCACCATTCTCGACGCTACCTTATCATCGGTGAAACTTTGTATCATCATGGTATTGACAATATTCTACGATGTTGTTTAACTCATGAAGAGGTTGAACACGTTCTTAATGACTGTCACCTTGGAGCATGTGGCGGTCACCTTTCTAGTATGGCTACAGCTCAGAAAATTTTACGTGTCGGGTACTTTTGGCCCTCTATTTTCAAATATTGTATTGAGGCTGTCAAAAACTGCCCACCCTACCAATTTTTTCACAAAAAGGCATGCACCCACCCCGCTCTACTACATCCTATTATCTCCATCAGCCCCTTTTCCAAATGGGGCATTGATTTCATGCAATGTAATCCTACCTCAACCGTGCGGCACAGTTATATCATCGTTGTCAGTGATTACTTCACAAAATGGGTTGAGGTTATGCCTACCTTTCTAAATGATGGTCATACTGTAGCTCTCTTCTTCTTCAACCACATCATCACTTGCTTTGGTGTTCCACAAGACATTGTCATTGATCACAATTCACACTTTCAAAACTAGATGATGAGTGAGTTACATGCCAAGTTGGGTTTTTTCCATGAGAACTCATCTTCTTACTATCCTCAAGAAAACGAACAAGTTGAAGCTATCAACAAAGTCCTTAAAACCATGATTCTTTGGACACACCTACCACACTTAGAGGGGGCGTGAATGAGTGTGGGGCTCTTTTTCCCAAAACTTCCCTCTTGCACAAAAACTCATCAATTAGCATTCAACATTTATTCATTACCCATTGTTTTCATTTATAACCAGTTATATGTGA
>ML834737.1:0-18757 GCA_009831015.1 Picea engelmannii
GATGCCACTTCAGCTTCTTGCTAAAGATAATGATGATGATGCCACTTCAGCTTCTTTTTGAAGATGATGATGAGGATGCCACTTCAACTCCTTGTTGAAGATGATTATGATGATGATGATGTTATTTCATCTTTCATGTCGAAGATGATGATGTTACTTTAGCCTCACGCTGAAGATGATGATGATGTTACCTTAGCCTCATGTTGATGAGGATGATGATGCCATTCCAGCTCCCTGCTATGAATGATGATATTGATGATGAGAAAAACTTCCGATGATTTATAGATATGTCAGTCAGTGTTCCAAGATGTTGTTGATGATGTTGCCCTCTCTCTCGCCTGTTGTTGTTGTAGAATACCCTCCTTGTTAAGGGGGAGTGTTGAAATACTGTAACTGCAAAGAGTATTCTATTTATTATTGATGTATTATTCATTAGATCAATCCCCTTTTGTGGATTGATCATGTTGGGTATTGTAAATGACCAAATCCCCTTTTGTGGATTGGTCAAACCCTAATTGTAATAGGCTAAATGAGAAGTCGGGCCCCAGAACATATTAAAGTGGTTATAAACACCCAGAATGAGAAGTCGGCCCTGCCAATGAAAAGACACCTCAGTTCACAGCTGCTAGATTGTATAAATAAGAGAGGCCAACGCCTCATTTGTTCACTCACTCACTTGTTCATCAGAGCGCAAGTTTGGAGTTGCAGTTGGAGAAGAAGGAAGAGAGAGAGAGGTGCATACTTAGGAGAGGAATTTTTGTATTGTTTGGTTTATTCTCTTGGCATTGTATTGGCTATCTATATTAAGGAAGTTTTTGTTGGGTTTTCTCCCCCATGAGGGTTTCCCAGGATAAATGATGTGTCTCTTGTGATTGTGTATTTCTCAGTAATCCTATCTATGCTATGGTTATCTAGTGAATTGAAAAGAAACCTAATAATAGCTTAAACTCTAACAGAGACCACACATCATAACAACTCAGTCCAGAGTCTAGTGTACACCCATCACATGGGCACCTTCACCCCACACAAGGGTACACATTGTTTCGTCTCAATCCAGAGAGGAACGACACACCCATCTCATGGGCATCCTCACCCCAAACAGGGGCACACATCGTCTCATCTCAGTCCAGAGAGGAACAACACACCCATCTCATGCGAACACCCAACACATGGGCTCTCTCACAGGTCGACTCCCTCAGTTTGTGTCCTGGAGGATGTCTCACGAAGTTGTAATCATCAACACCTCTTCCAATGAACCATGCTAATCAGGTGTGATGAGTTGCACAAATGAGGAGAGAGACATCTGAGGGTCGTGGGGTTGTTGTCTGTGAGAATAATGATCATCATCAGCATCGGGATCATTGTCTTCATTACACGCCATGAGACATGATCTCCTCTAGTTACCCCTAGGTGAGAGGGGATAACAGGTCCTTAATGGTTGTTGGATATCTAAGGATGTCTAGGAACATTAGGTTCATCGTCTTCATAGTATCTGCTTTGTTTAGTTGTATTATAAATTGTGAATTTTTGCTTGGCTGATGATCGATCAAGGCATTCCATCCAACGTTAGGTTGGCCAAGAGTGGTCTTTTGAATGGTCACCTATGTCCAGTTTTCCAAGTTTCAGAGACTATCAAGCACATCTCCTAGGATTGCCCGTTCGCCAAGAGTTGTTAGAGTTCTTTTGAGGATCAACATTCTATGTTACTTCAAGGCAGGATTCATTGGCACGTTGCATTGTTTGGTGATTATCACTTTCTTGTTTAGGATCGATTCATCGGGACTCAGCATTGTTTACAAATCTTGGCTTTGTTTGTTCTGTGGAAATTGGGGTACAAGTTTGTATTTTCCTAGGGGTCTAGTTCTTTGTCAACCTTCACTTCTATGTGGAGATGTAATGAACATAAATATTAACAATAATAATAATAAACGTGATCTAACTAAGGGACATGACCATTCAAACTTCGTGACTAGTTAATGTGTACAAGCATAGCATCACATGGCATTACATCATCATTCAATCATATCTTATTCATTCATTATTTTATATATTACTAGTCCTATATGGATTTCAACCTATTGTCTTTCTTATGTTGGATATTCAAAGAATGAACTTGGATCATATTAATTAAATAAATTTTGTTCATTTCATTGGTATCAGAGCCAAATCTAATCTCAACCCTTGGCCACACATTGTTATCGGACCTTATTTGACCCAACTTTTCACCCCTCACATCTTCTCAAAGTTTCTCTACCCTAGTCTTTAACCGCGGAATGGCTTTTGGCCATTTATATTTCAAAAACTTGATGAAGATCACACCATTGTCAAATTTTATGAAGATCACACCTATAAGCATAGGAGAAGCAAAAGAAACAAAAAAAAATAGCAAATAGAATCAATTGATCGTGCTTGAAGGTGCCAACATATAACAAAATTCAAATACATTAGATGATTCTAGCGCTAACATAGAATTGCACCCAATCTATTTGCATTAGATTTGACCTACCTGCAGTCACTCATCTGGCCCTAGTATCAACTAAAGACAAGGCAATAACGAGTAGCATAAATCTTCGAACTAAAGTCACCATTTATGATCATTGTGTCCTTACAGAAGAGATATTGGCTATGGACTACTAGTCAAATCACTACCATAGCACGCTGCCAAGAGTCATCCAATCATTATTTTTCTACCGTGGGGAGTCAAATCATGATCTGTAAACTGTAGTGAATATTCCACTGAAACATTTTGTCACGACAGATCTAATAAAATACTAAAGATATTTAATATGAAGGTTATTTTCCTTTAGATCTCTAGAATATTTAGTTACTAATAAAATAGATAAAATGTAGAAAATAGAGAATAGTAAAACACATTCACACCATCCACAAATAAACACAACATATGACTTGGGAAACCCAGTATGGGAGAAAACCCAAATAGAAGGCCAGGTTGCTCTGCTGTCTTTTCTCTGGTAAAGAAATGATGCAAGTACAAAGAAAGATGCACTCTCTGTGGAGTTGTCTTTGACTTGTGGCCTGTATGGCTGCTACAGAATCGCTCCTCCTCTGTTATGCTGACAAAATACCAGACTCGTGTTTTGTTCAACTATGGAACAAGATACAATGCCAAAGAATGGAACCACCTTCTCCTCCTAGTCGTCTAGTTTTTAACATAGCCTGATAGCCATCTAGGGATAGGTTTTTTACTTCCTCAACCTTCAATTGTGATAAGGTTTTGAACCTTCTAGAACGTTCTTAGAAAATCCACTACGTCGCTAGCCCCACATGTCTAAGTAATGGAGGTTGACGTGGCATCCACTCGCACCAGGGTGATCAATATGGTAGGTCAACTTGTGGGAGGCATAACTTTCTCATACGAACTCTGATTGATGAACGCTCTATGTCGTTGGAAAAGTATCAATGTGTAGAATTTAGAATCTTCCTCCATATTAAGGTTTGGACCAAAAAAAAGGTCATTTGATGCCTCAAAATGGCTCCGGAGTTTTTCTCACTGTTTTTTGGACCCAAATTTCCAAATTTGGACTAGTCGTTGAAATAGCCCTACAACTTGATTCCTCCAATTTTTCCACCCAAAAAGTAGTGAGATAGATGACAAATAATATAATGATCTAATTCGGATCAAATCAAAATGGTCACCTTACCAGTTGTGCATGCATCAAGTGGAGAGTTGTCCTTCCTAAACCACCACCATCACTTGTTCATCCTATGTGCTCATTCATTATCCCATGGTTCATTCATCAAGAGTTATTGTGGTTATCAAGATTTAATACACTACCACTGGTTTTACCTACCAACATGGCCATTCATCACAAATCCTCAAAGAAAAAATTGCATTGAACACATTAGTTAATCAAATAATTATAAGGTTTTAAAGGTTATTTAAAAATCCAAGAAGAGTGATATGATAATATTAACAGCTTATACTGTCTTTAAAGGATGACATTAACAAGAAAAAAGAAAAAATCAAGGAGATTTATAAAGTTGAAGTCTTGATTTTTTTTCAATGTTTGTATGGTCACCATGCATACTAAACAAATGATATTCTAGTGGGACTCTCGCACAATGTGCACCTACTATTTCTCAAAGAAGTGCTGGGAACTATGACTTCCACAAAGAAGTATACCTTCTGCACAAGATGTCCTTATTGTGTAATAGTGTTCAAATTACTCACAACCTTTAAATATCAAAGTATCCTTTGCAAAAATTGTTGGACATTAGTTACCACATACGAAGATAAATGTAAAGAGCAAATTAAAAAAATTTGAGGATGAACTAGCACATTATAAAGAGTGCAATAGGCAAGTACAACTTGAGAATGACATAGAGAGATTTTTTAAGGACTTAACTAAGAAAGATAATTCTCACATAAAAAATCATAATTAGGAGTTGCTCACACAAATCAAGGAACTAAAGATGAGAAGCAGTTCAATCAAAAATCAAAATTGGAAATTCAAGATTTAGAAAAGAAATTTGACAAGGTTACTAGAAAAAGATGAAGAAATTTCTCGCATAAAAGATCATAGTCAAAAGCTACTTCCACAAATTAAGAAGTCAACAGATACAAACCAGTGAAATCAAAAATTAGAACAGGAGAATCAAGATCTTGAGAAAAAAATCAAAAAGAACATATCAGAAAAAGATGAAGAAATTCTCTCCTAAGGAACCTTAATCAGCTGTTGCTTCAACAAATCATAAGGTTAAAAGATGAGAAGATAGAGAATCTAGATCCTAAAAATAAGTTCAACAAATGATGAACCTCCACACGTAAGGGATCATAATCAAAGATAGCTTACACAAATTAAGACGCTAAAGATTGATAAGAAGTCGCTACAGGAAAAGTTAAAGCAACTCACCAACAAGCAAGTGTTGATCATTAAAGAAACAATGACCCATCCTATTAAACTAGAGAAGTCTTTGGATGTCAAAATCCAAGTAATGGAGACAAGAACCAATACAGATCCAATCGACATCACAACTCAAAAAGATACTAATCTAGTGGAAGTAAGGGTATCTTAATATGTCAAAGTACAAACGATGGAAAATCCAAGTGTCCTTACTGATAAAAATTCAATGATCAACAAAGTGACAAAAGTGTTTGAAGAAGACATAATACCAAAAGTGAATCAAGAGAACTGTACAAGTATGATAAGGAAAAATCATACTACAAGGCCACTTTATCAACATCCTAATCATAAGAGCCAATACATTAACCAATCAGTGTATCAATTTTCAACATTGACTGGAACAAAGACAAAATTTGAACTATATTCAGAAGAATATTAGTTCTAGTACAATTCTGTCTCAAAACAGAAATTGCAGCCACACAATTCCAAAGAAGATTGAATTATGCTGATCAAACCCTTTCACAATTTGACAATTCTGCTCAACTCTTCGAATATCATATCATCTCGTGTCTTCAACCTCAAGAATGAAGAATTATGACAAGGCGTTGCAGGCCAGAATGAAGACATAGCCTTTTTCATAAATGCTTTGATGATAAAGCATCTTTGAAGGGTTAGGCAATGTAATAAACATAAATATTAATAATAACACTAATAATAATAATAAAAGACATGACCTAACTAAGGGACATGACCCAT
This sequence comes from Picea engelmannii, assembly GCA_009831015.1. NCBI lineage: Eukaryota > Viridiplantae > Streptophyta > Pinopsida > Pinales > Pinaceae > Picea > Picea engelmannii. The sequence goes on from ML834737.1 coordinate 5,622, forward strand.
CAAACATCATGACTAGTCGATGCATATAAGTATACTGTCACAAGGTTTGTAATCAATTACTCATCATAAGATGCCCAATCTTTGGATCCTTCAGAGTATTCGACTTTCATTTCTGCTTTAATTGCTCACCGGAAGAGGTTATGAAGTTCATTGCAGATACCCTTCCGCTTTTTACTATTCTGATTGTAAATAATTTTCTTTAAATATAAAACATATTTTTCTTTTAAAAAAGAAATAGATTGGATAATCAAAGAAACAGAAACAGCAAAATCTTAAGTCATTACAACCAGAATCTAAAGCCTCAAAGTATCAATAGTTCATTGGGAAAGAACATGTGATTCTTATTTTAGCTTTTCACTAAATCTTCCCATGTTCTGCTAAAGCAAACATGTTCAAAACATTTGAAAATGATACACACAATTTAAGATAGAAAATTTATTCTCCAATAATAGCCAATAGGATATCTTGCCTAGCTTCAAACGCTCCAAAGACGGTTACAATAAAATATTTATTGTGGGATGTATGGAAGATATGTACAAGCGGTAGGCTTCTTAGAGATAAAAATTCAAATTTAAGAAACAATTAGACATATCTTTAAGAAGCCACAATAAGAGATTAGATTTTTAGGCATATAACAGAGCTGGAAAAACACATTCTAACAATCGATGCAATGAAAAACAATGTGTATTCACATACATCCTGTATGACACTAATGAATTTGAAACAAAGAGAAAAGATACTTAATATGAACTTTCTTACATCAAAACATAAAAATCAAAGAAAGAGTTTTAAGTACTACCACGCCACATTAAATTTCCAATATCGCACTTCAAAAAATCCATCTCTATCTGTCCTGGTTATCAATCAGTCAACATAAGTCCTCCATTAGTATGAAACAAGGAAAACTCCACAAATAACAAACAACAAGAGAGCTAGACAACTCTCATTCAAATAATCTCTGCACAGATTCCTTTCAATCTCACAATGAAAGGACAATATACTTTCTTAAGAATTCAAGTGCCTCACTCATAATTGTATTCATGCATTTCAGACAGACAAAATATGCAGATGAAGCAAATGTCATATTTAAATAGCTCACTTCAATCCAAACTTGCATATGAAACTTATTCTAGAGATCCGCATGTCCCATAAAAACACCATTCCAGGCATAATCTAGTAAGAAGATTAGAATAAATCGCAGCTGTAATAGGAAAAGGGAAAGAAATGAATTCAAAAGCATAGCCAAAAATAAATATATAGGATCATAAAGATAAATCTTGTGACCAATATAACATTTTCAATGATAAACTGGCTCACCAGTGAAGTTACTCTCTGTTTCAGGCTTTCAGGTAATTTATTTCAAAAAACCATCATACTTCTTTTTCAAGAAAAAAATGCAGAAAGGAGCAGTAGGTAAATGGGTGTAAGTTAATTCCACGTTAGACATGGGTAGCTTGTAACAAATAAGCAAGTCATGCTTTGTAAACTAGGGTCCTACTTGATTGAACCTTACATTGTGCCAGAGATCTTGATCCTAACAATCAAATTCTTTCTACCACAACTAACACTTCAAAAGTTGTCCTTGCAAAGATAATGACTTTCAAGACCATACATAATCCAGATAATCAGACTTGTAAGCAATAATAGTGAGGGGGAAGGAAAGTTATCATTTCTCAAAGAGGGAACAAAAACATAGCTGGAAGTGACATTGATTGCTCCAAGACGGACACAACTACAAGCACGAAATCTCTCCTCCCAACTAACAAGAGACCTTCATAACGCAAGGAGCAGGAAGCTTTCTCACAAGAGGATTGGCAATGGCATGAAAAAGTGAATTAAAATCTAACCTAGGTGCACGGTGTACCATATGGCATGGAATATTGAGCCAGGGAGAAAATCAGGGCCTATTATGAGCAACATCTGAAAGAATGGGAATATCATACAAACAAGCCAACAACAAAACAAAATTTATGAATTCCCTGGTGCACAAATCACTTCTTAAATGAGACTGCTTCCCACTTGGTTGTTACACATCAGACTCACTTCAATGCACCTCATGTTTTTTTGCCAGATGTGACCCATCATATGAGCATATTTTGTGCCTATCTTGATGATATTTGAAGTCAAAGTTCCATGATCAGTTGTGCCACCATGACACTCTGTATTATTGTATCATGTATCACCCAAAAGTGTGACCATTTTTGTACTCATGTACTCTATTGATGATCTATGTAAAGGTATTAAATATTTCACCTAGATGGTAGCTCTAAACCTTTTGCGGTTGGTCATGGCCCATCCTCTTAGTCCCTGTTATCACAATATCTTGCACCTTGTGCAAAGCCTTTCACAAGGGTTAAGACAAGTGTAACATGGAAGGGTTACCATTGTCACCTTAGCAATCACTTCCCTCATTTTAGTGAAGGATGAAATCCAACACAAGGGAGGCTTCCCGAGCAACCTCAAGGAATCCTATAGCAAGAAGGGATCAAGTCTACAGCCTCCTTTATTCGTTACTCAAACACACCACCACCAGATCAAAAGGTTTCAAGGTAAGTACAAGGTGGTTAATAAAGCAATTTCCAGATTTGTGTGTGTGTGATATCTAAGACAATTAATGATGTTTAGCAAGTTAAAATAGGTCCAAGAGATATCCTGAACACTACAAATCAAAACAAACGCTATGGCTGGTGCAAAATTTGTGTAAAAGATAATGAACTTCAGCAATATATAAAGTTATGACAGCAGCAATAAATCAGCCCTTTGAATAAGTAAGCATACAATAAACTAGAGCTGAAAATCATGAGTTAAACTAGGGTTTAATAAACAATCACTTGTTGAAATGTAAATGGCATATAACAGCTCTAAGGATGCAAGACGTCAAGCACTAGAGGGCTGAAAAATAAATCACCAATGCAATAAATGATGATAAGATGCACTTTAACGTAAAAGATGCCAATCAAACCCTAGACGTCAAGCTAAAGGATGGCTGAAAATTAAGATAGATTGCCACAAACCCTAATCTAACCCTAGAGCAACAAGAGAGAGGTGAATTTCAAGGTTTAAAACCTATTACAAGGGAGAAAGATTAGTGTCGTTTATTCCTCTTGGACATATGGGGTCAAATTATGAACTTTCTTGGGAGACGAAGGTAAAACTTTGGGTAAAACCCTAAAGTAGTCCACTACAAACCTTAGGGATTTAACCAATAAAATGACAACTAGGGTACTACATTCAAGCAGAGTTAGGTGTCCAACCATTTCGCCTCGAGGCTCTCTTTTGTTAGATTTCAACGTGCACCCAGACTATGTGCAAGCACAGCTCAGGTCTGGTCTAGGTTCTCAACAGTATACACAAAAATACAATTTGAACTATGAAAATAAACACACTGAGATGCCTAACAACTTAGTACAGCGGAAAGTTAAACACCAGCAATTAGATCATGCATAGTACGCAGGAATTTAATGACCAAAAACAATTGTTATTAAACCCAAAACAATGGGCTCTCGTACTAGGGACAATGACAGTATCTTACATAAAAGAAAGATACCAAAAATGTAATGTTCCCCACTGGGTTTGCTTGGAACATTCGAAATTTTGTGTCTTCTGGTTGTGGTATTTTGTCAAACAGTTTGTTGATTTGTCTTCTTAAGGTGTCCTAAGGTTCTGTTGTTTAGTGTTTTGCAGCAAATAGTTGCTCCCATGAAAGAAAAGACAAGTAACAACAACATACAAGTAGGAATAACACACGAAATGGCCACAAACTCAGATGTCAATTTATTTATTAAAGATGGCTAACCTCCATTCAATAGTAGAGCAGATCTAGAACACAAATAGAAGAATAATAATGTGGCTGAAGCTGCCTCCAATATACAATAGAAATCAAATATATTGGCTCCCAATATCCTTCCTAGGTTGTATGAAGAAGATCTTATAAATCAAGCTATTTCCCTTGCTGAATACCAAGCTTCCTCAGCTGAAGTTGCGCCCTCACTAGTTGTGGACTCCCAAAGAAATTTGCCCTCTTCCGATTGGGCTCCCAAACCCCAAAGAAATGTTGCCAGCCTGTGATAGAGGTGATGACCCACACATATCAGAAGTCTCCTTTGTTGTAGATGGGAAATGAAACACCAAAACACTAGATCTCTAACCCAGGTTGCACCCTCCTTTAGAGAACTCACCCAGGTCTGAAAAATAATAATTCTGAAGGATAGGAAACCCCCACAAGTGCCAAAAGAGTCGCCCTGATTATGGCCAGGAATCTCCAATCAAGTTTTGGCTCAAACCCAAGCTCCCAAGGCCAAATCGAACCTTATTGGCTAACTGTTGCGCCCTCTCTGCGGTAAACCCCTCTATGTTGCGCCCCGTTGCACTCACTGATGTCTGGAATGGAACTGAATTGAGATAGAATGGTGAGGGTGGAATCTTTCACCACCTTGACTAAGCTTGGATCAGGAACAGGAGAATCTTTCACCACCTTGACTGCCATAGCTCAAAGAGACAAGAGAAAATGATCAATAACATAATGAGAGAAAAGAAGCCCCTATCTCTCGTTTATTCCCCCTTTCACCTTTTTCCATTCAAGTGACTTTTAATTCATCTTTAATATTTATTCATAAAATCACATTATTAATTCAATGACCCTTTTTACTCCAAAAAACGATTAATTTGCACTTATAGCTTCTCTTGCCACTGAAAGTCACTTTTTATCATCCTATCCTATAGATATTTGTGTTCCGGTTCCGATGAGCTATTACACTATGGTGTTCCTCCAAGAAACAAGCTCCACATAGCACCTTCAGTGTAATTAATTAAAATATGTTCAATAATAACCCAAAATTATGGAAATCATTGAAATGCAACGAAACCAAGGACAAGTTGTGCGGAATCAATCCTGATGATGAAATATGATGAATAATGTAAGTCGGGCTCCATAAAACTCCTGAAAACTACCTAAGCTCACTATCACCCCCAATTGGCTACTCGGGCAGGCATCCCAAACCGCAACATAAGGGAATCCAAAAATGGGGGCATTACAGTCCTCCCTACCCTTATATTGCTTGTCCTCAAGCAATAGTTGAATCAAAATGTGTATGATCCCATGGCCCCATATCCACCTGAGTGACATGAAGTACTTCCCCTCAAAACATGGTCCCTCAAAGTGCTTTCCACGCATGCCCCCAGAATGCTCCTGATGAGTAGAACAATCGTGTGCAGTAGATCCTCAGTCAACTCCTCAGGCAACCACACTATTCTGATCTCAACTCCATAAACCCTTGGACTACCAATCACTCTAATCCCTGGATCCCAAACCAAGATGTGAACTACAGTGCCCTGTAAAGTATAGTCCTGTAGGATATCAACACAAAGAGTCTCATGAAGACCCCCAATCAATAGAGCAAGTAAATACAATACCCATCCCTCAAGGAATATCTCACCTGAACTAGTCTCCAAACTACCACCTTCGGTAGTATCCTAATCCCTTACTAACCATGAAGATGATTTATCCATGTACCTGATCCTCAACCAAGGAGACCCATCCTGCCACATAGCATCCTCATATCCATCTGAGCTCAAATCCCCCCAACAATGGAAGGAATCAATCATGAGTGTCCCAGAAACTCCCATGTGCTCTAGAAGTGCACCAAACCTTGCATCAAATAAATTTGATTGTGCCATACCACATATCTCGGTGCCTGTTGAACTGTAAACCTCCAACCGAAGTGTACTGATAGCTATGTTGTCTTGTCCATGACCACTAAACTCGACCTCCCTGTCAACCCACACTGTTGCCTGCAGTGTCCCATTCTTGGGAAACATCCCTATGATGTCAGCCCTACTATATATCTCTAGTATACCAGGGTCAAGAGATGCTAGCATACTCTCCCAACTCTACCCTGAAACGAGGGCGGCTAAGGAATCATGCCCTGACTCGTGATGCTGACATACCAAGCATGCCCCCATATGTCTCATGACATCATCCTCTAGATCCTCCCAGGAGATTCGCTCTTTGATCTACTAACGAGTCCTGAAATGTCCAAGTTGTCCGACCATAGATACATCATGTATGGTCCTCAAGATCTTTGTCGTTGCTTGTTGCAACTATACATCCTGCCAACTGACCTCATAGTCCTCATCGGAAGCATTTGTCCTACTATGTTTCCTGTCCTCATCTCGATGAGACTCTGAACCTATATCAACCTCTGAAATATCCTTTGTCCCACAGCTAAGGATACTCTCCATCACGCCCAAGGCCTCATCTGATTGTCTCGAGTGAACCTCCCCTATCCTGCAGCATGTAATGAAGTATCCCATGTCAGGAGGTCTCTGCCTAATAACTCTCCATGTGACATGCAACTGCCTATCTTCCCCTATGTTGTTGTATACAATGAAAGTATCGGAGAAAGCTAAGAGAAATACCTGCAACTGTACGTAGGACTGGGAAGTGTCATATGCATTGGTCAATCCCAAAGGTTTGACCAAAAACCCATCAACCGGCATCCATGGTAAATAGTTGCCTGGGCTCCACATTAATCTCATGCCATCGTGTACAATGGTAGATGACTCCACACACTGATGGTCAATAATACTCCCTCTATCATCACTCATATGACTGTTGCTACTGAGAATGTGATTTCCAAGGTCCATGTACTGATGTAAAGGAGAGGACCGCTCTCCACGGAAATCTCCATGCTCCACCAAGTATGTCTCCTCCCGGCACTCCAATGCACCCCCTTGGATCCCACTGTACACCTCTGCATGCCCCTGTGGACTACCACTCATCATTGTATGCCCCTATATACCCATGCAAGCTCACGTATCCTCCTGCATCATCACGTATCCTAGATGTACTGTTGGGTCAACCTCTACATGGATGTCCTCATGACTTCCCCTGGCTCTGGAATCCCCATATGTATGTGTTTTCCCAACTGTCTCAGAGCTCCCCATGAATGGTGGTCCCTGTGACACATGAACATCCTCAAGCGTCTTCGGATCACATCTCTCCATAATCATCAGTGATCCTGTGTACCCTTCACGCTCCTCCATCAACTGGCGCTCCTCTATCAAATTACCAACATCATCTAGTGATGTAGTTGAAGTATATATCTGACTCTCTGCTGAGATGATGTAGTGGATCCATGACTAGCCTCCTCAAGGAGCTCTACTCTGGACTCTGATTCTTGAAGGGTTGTTTGTGTGCCTTTCAAGAATCCATGTGTACTTACCAACTCATGAGTGAGTCGGTCCACCTTTGTGTCCTCCTTCAATGCCCCATGATACATCTCGCCAACCTCCAGAAGGTAATCTCTATCCATAAGTAGTTGTTGGTAGTTGGTCCTCATCACAGTCACTATCTCCCCGAGTGTTTGAAAGTCCTCAATGGAAAACTCTCCATCCGAACTATCTTGTGCCATTGTGGCCCTCCAACAATACTCTGCCACCAAAGCGTGTGTATCATCAATGTGTCTAATGGTTGCCACAATCATGTCCTCTCTGACCCTCAATTGTCCTGCCAAATGCTATGACTCTTGAACATTGCCTTGTTGAAGTGCTACCGAATGACTCCCACTACTAATGTCAACAATGGAATCATCATCAACACACTCCTCAAGAGCTAAGGCGCCACACTGCCCACTGTCCACTTTGCTACAGACTACCCCTGTCGACCACGATGCATCCTCATGTATTGTTGTCTCACCCTAAACCGCCCTATATCATGTATGTATAGTTGTACCCTCCTGCACACCTCTACTAATGTCATCTACCCCTAGATCCCATACGGATGTGTCCATACATGTGATATGGCCACCCCAACAAACAAGGAATGCATCCGTCACTGTGGGTCGATCACGGAACTAAGTATCCAATCGACATGTCGGTCTCCACAATCTGATCTATCAATGGACTCCCCAAAAGACGTGACTCACTCTCCCCATACTGGATGGTATGTATATAGTCATCTGTCTACAAGTCATGCCTCTCCTCCTGGGCCTACAGATCCAAATGTCCCTTGTGTTCAATCACTATGCAAGGCTCCTCTACTACATCTGGAACGCCATTGATATCCTCATGTGTCGTGGCTAGCATAGGTGACTGAGAAGGTGAGGAATGTGTCACGCTCAACTCCATAGAAGGCTCATCATCCCCACGCATGACTTCCTAGAAGTCATGTCAACAACCCAAGGTAGGTCACCCAACATCTGAATCTCATCCCGCCTAGGTGCTAACACATCTAAGCCCTAGTCATCACTCTGTCCATCAAATCCGTGGGTGTCAGTGGCCTCATGGGACTACTCTAATGAAGCATCTAAGGCCGACTCCTTATGCACATACTCCTCATGCCCAACCAAATGGTCAAACTAAGGTAGTGTCCTATCCATATCAAGCTCCTCAACCTATCTCACATGTGTGCTAACCTCAGAAGATAGCTCTATTGATGGTGCATCCCCTGCTGTCAATATGCCATCCTCATCATCATCACAGTCATAGTGCACCTCAACGTAATACACTTTACCTTTGCCCCTGCATCTGTGCTCTGGCTCCCAAGGCTCCTTGCAACTGTAGCAAAGTTCCTAGCTCTTCAATATTTTCACTGGTTGAACTTTGTAAACGGACTCCTCTTAATTTCTTGTTTCCCCATGAGGTCCACTGGCTCCATGATTCCCTCCATAACGTGATGGCTCTCTTGCCAAGGCAGGAAAGAAAGTAGGTAACTATCTGCCATTTAGAATTCTAGCCATTGAAATAACCCTTTCCTGATGTATATACTTGGAAACACCCCCTTCCCAGCGGAAATCTACCTATTATCTAGAGTCATTTGGTTGCTTATAGTGTCATGTTCCTCTTGAGTTCCCACAGCTGGCGAGAAACAAGCTCTGATACCACAGTAATGTTCCCAAATGGGTTTGCTTGGAACATTTGAAATTTTGTGTTTTCTGCTTGTGGTAATTTGCCAAACAGTTTGTTGATTTGTTTTCTTAAGATGTGCTAAGGTACTGTTGTTTAGTCTTTTGCAGCAAATAGTTGTTCCCATGAAAGAAATGACAAGTAAGAACAACATACCAGTAGGAATAACACACGCAATGGCCACAAACTCAGATCTGAATTTATTTATTAAAGATGGCTAACCTCCATACAATAGTAGAGCAGATCTAGAACACAAATAGCAGAATAATAATGTGGCTGAAGCTGCCTCCAATATACAATAGAAATCAGATACATTCGCTCTCAATACCCTTCCTAGGCTTTTTGAAGAAGATCGTATAGATCAAGCTATTTCCCTAAATGAATACCAAGATTCCTCTGCTGAAGTTGCGCCCTCACTATTTGTAGACTCCCAAAGAAATTCGCCCTCTTCCGATTGAGCTTCCAAACCCCAAAGAAATGTTGCCAGCTTGTGATAGAGGTGATGACCCACACATATGAGAAGTCTCCTTTGTTGTACATGAGAAATGAAACCCTAAAACACTATATCTCTAACCCAGGTTGCGCCCTCCTTGAGAGAACGCGTCCAGCTCTGAAAAATAATAATTCTGGAGGATAGGAAACCCCCACAAGTGCCAAAAGAGTCACCCTGATGATGGCCAGGAATCTCCAATCAAGATCTGGCCCAAACCCAAGCTCCCAAGGCCAAATCGAACCTTCTTGGCTAACTGGTGCCCCCTCTCTGCAGTAAAACCCTCTATGTTGTGCCCCTTTGCACTGATTGATGTATGGAATGGAACTCAATTGAGATATAATGGTGAGGGTGGAATCTTTCACCACCTTGACCAAGCTTGGATCAGGAACAAGAGAACCTTTCACTCCCTTGCTGATCTCTAGTGTCTATTTACTCAAAACCCTGAAAACGTTCAAGCTACCATAGCTCAAAGAGACAGGAAAATGATCAATAACATAATGAGAGAATAGAAGCCCATATCTCTCTTTTATACGCCCTTTCACCTTTTTCCATTCAAGTGACTTTTAATTCATCTTTAATATTTATTCATAAAATCACTATTAATTTAATGACCCTTTTTACTCCAAAAAGCGATTAATTCGCCCTTATAGCTTCTCTTGCCATTCAAAGTCACTTTTTATCATCCTATCCTGTAGATATTTGCACTCTAGTTCCAATGAGCTATTACTCTAAGGTCTTCCTCCAAGAAACAAGCTCCACATAGCACCTTCAGTGTATTTAATTAAAATATGCTCAATAATAACCCAAAATTACGGAAATCGTCGGAATGCAATGAAACCAAGGACAAGTTGTGCAGAATGGATCCTAATGATGAAATATGATGAATAATGTAAGTTGGGCTCCATAAAACTCCTCAAAACTCCCTGAGCTCACTATCACACCCATTTGGCTACTCTGACAGGCATCCCAAACTGCAACACTGCAGAAGCCCTCATTGGTTTCTGTGCCCAAATCTGGTCAACTCGGCTAACTGTAACAGCCCTCTTTCCTGTGGCTAGGCTGGCTGTAACAGTCTTGATCCAGCCCTCCTTTGCTGCCTCAAAACTGCCCCAAGACTTGTTGACAGTCACAGCCCTCAAGCTGCCTCAAGACTGCTTCAAAGTTCTGCTGATTCAACCTTTAAAACTGCCCCAAGGCCTGCTGTTATGCTGGTTGTAACAGCCCTAAAAGCAGCCCTCAAAACTGCTGCTAGGGTGGCTGTAACAGCCCCCAACACTGCCCAGAAATGCACCTGCAGCACCCCTTCTCTCCTTGGCTGAGACTCCTAAGCACCAACGGCAGCCTGTTTTCTGCTGGCTGAGCTCCCTAGCACCTGCAGCTGCCTCAGACTTGCAGACAGAGCCTCTCCTAGGCTGTGGCTGCCTTCTTCCACTAGGCTGAGCCTCTCCAGATAGTGTAAAATCCCCTCTTACTGTTGATAGGTTTTTCTGTTGCTGCTGATATGTTTTTGGAGTTCACTGCTGTTATGTTTAGTGATTAATTGGCTCAGGACTTCCGCCCAACAGTTAGGCTGTAAAATTCTCTTTCTGGTCTACTGTTATGGTTCAAGACTTTCAATAAACAGTTTGACGACATGCTCAAAACCCACTGTAAAAGCCCTTGCTGCTGCTGTTATGTTTGTGTGTTTGCTGACTTGTTTTCTCAATGTGGTTTCCAATGAATGTATAGGGTTTGTGTGCCAAATAGAATTTTAATTGCATGCAATATGTAACAGCAAGAATACAAATTGACAATAACTCAATCAAACTGTTATAGCAACAAGAAACATAACCAATCTCCTCAGATTTATTATCAATCCAATCTGAACAATTACAACAGCGAACAACTCACAGATCGGGGTTAATTTATTATTGACCTGACTTGAGATACACTTGCAATTGGTGGGATAATTTGCCTGGAAGAACGGAGAAAAATATTGGTTCTGAAATGGCTACTAAATCGGCCCTTGAAACCCCACGAACTGCTGCCAAGGAAGGTATCAATCTCCACCACAAAGATCTTGGCCCCGACAGAAGATGAAGAGGACTTCACACAAGAAACTCGGCCTCCCCAAGATGATCTCGGCCTCCACAAGAGAAACACAGCCTCTGCAAGAGAAACTCGGCCTCCTTCAGAAAACTCTGCCCCTACACAAAAGAACTTGGCCTGCACAATGAGATCACGGCCCTACCACAGGAAACTTGGTTGCTGCAAGAGAAACACGGCCTCCACACAAAGAACTCGGCCCCCACACAAAAGAACTCGGCCTGCACAAACAAATACGACCTCCAGATGTGTAAATCAGCCTCCTCCAAAAGAAATATGGCCTCCACAAAACCCCGAGCTACTACAATAGATGAATCGACTTCCTCACAACGAATGCAAGTAGAAACTCTGAATGATCTTTCCTATTAATCAGCCAGAGTGGAATCTTTCACCACTGAAACCAATTCTCAACAAGGGTTTCGCTTCAAAACCCTCACAAGCCACAAGAGCTCTCTTCAAATCGATTTTGAAAAAATGATCAAGAATGAATGAGAAAATGAGCTCTCTCTCCTTTTTAACCTTCTTTTTCCATTTCCCCGCTCAATTAAATCTATTAAGTTACTTTATAAGGTTTTCTTCATATTTCTTTCCCAGTCACACCTTAATTACTCTGACACTTTATAATGTTACCTTTTTTCCCCAAATGATATTAAATAATTAGTGTATTAATTCCCTTTTTGTATCGACTATAGCCTACGGGAATCAAATAGGCCACTAAATTGTCCTCCTAGAGCGATCACCTGGAAAGAGACATTACAGACAGGTGGTTGCCCTCAGATCCTTCACCACAGACCTGCGACTAGGTTCTTCCAGCAGGCTGAGTTCTCCACAAGATTCCAGCTAGCCCTCTCTTGAATGCCAGCTGCCCAAACAGCAGAACTCGATCCCTCTCTCCAAACAACCTGCCCAAAACAAGAAGAATTTGTAGATCTGAGGCCCACTCAACCCTCTCAATGGCTAGCTAAGGTCACCAAAACCTCTCTCCCATGCTGGCTGAGGTCACCAAGGATTCACACTGGAATGAATTGTCACATCATCCTTATCTCCTTTTATACAACTCAAAAAGAGTGAATGAAAGCCCCTAACTTAACTCAACATTAAATTAGACTTGTTTAAGCGCCCATATGGGTGTGAAGCCCCAACACAATCCCACAAAGCCTATCAACAAGCCCACAGAGCCCCACACATGTGAGAATACTCCCAATGCTACCAAAACATCAACATCTTTCACTTGATCTCCGTCATTCATAGAGTCAGATCTTTCAAGGTACCAAGAGGCAATGGTACCTCTATCTTGCACTTTGCTCCTTAGAGGCGCTCACCTCGGATCACTCCACAAGTCATGCACGAGGTTGGTTTTCAAAGGCATCCCAGCTTCTCCAGTCAATGACCATCTCCTTGGAGCACCTTCCCCCCTTCAGGTACTCCTTAGATACGTCAGTCCATCTCTTGTTTCCTAAACAAATAGTGAATCAAGACATCAAAGAGGACAATATACAGATTATATATTCAGGTCACCTGGATGTCACCTTCGATGAGCCTAGGCTCGAACATGTCTTTCTACTTGGAGCACTTTTTGGAGTTACTTAGACCCTTCTTGGAAGACACCCTACTCTTAGAAGTGAAGATTTTTCTGGTCCTATCAAGCTGCCAA
>ML834737.1:49454-61230 GCA_009831015.1 Picea engelmannii
TTTAAACAAAGATTGTTGTTAAAGTAACATCAACATTTATTATTAGGTGTATGTCTTAAAGTGTAGTCTTTCTGCTTCTTTATTTCTATTGCTTTATGGTAAGTGCCTACATTTTAATACAGTTTATGATGTTCCTTGGAATTTGAGGAACCCATTCATTTATTTATCCTAGAGTCTCCCTTATTAGCTTTATGCTATGAGTAGAGATGTTTTAAATTATAATCAGCTTGGTTCCATTACCATATGTGTTGTAGGAGTTACCCACTCATACATTCTCTTAAAGTAACTTCTGTATTCATTTATATCTATTTGATTCATTTCACTTTTTTTGGCTGTGTTGTACTTTTCTGCTTCCTTTCTTATGTGCACTATCACACATACATTTTGTTTTCAGCTTCTTAGACAATAATGTGTGGATTGAATTCATAGGGAAAATTCAATATCTTGGTATCTCACTAGCTTTGTATTTCTCCATGTGATATTGATCTCTTAAAACCATTCTTGGATTTTCTTGTCCTAAACAGGCATGTAATTGCGGTTGATATGGATTCTGATGCACTTGAAGCCGCTTCATCAAATGCTTCAGAGCTTGAGGTAGACTTTGTGATTCTTATAATGGTAACTCAAGTCATTTGTTTGCTGAATTTAAGATAGGCCTATGTCTGTGAGATAAATTGGTGCCCAAGTCGAAGCATTGTAATACATATAATTCTTACAACATTCAACAATTTGATCCATTTTTCTTTTCCCCTTTTCTAATATGAATGTCTCATTCATAATCAGGAATTATTTTACATTAAATGCCTGGTGTCACTATAGATTAGGATAAGAGTTTCAAAGGCACAATATACAATCAAACACAGCACTCTAATTTGCCACCACATCCACATCGGACATCCTAATTACAATATTTTGAATGGAATACATACAACAAACACATATACATCCTGTATTTGTGGTATTGATGCATTGTACATAGACAAATGATTGCATCAATTTTTCCAAACTACACGTGAGGTACAGCAATGACAAATAATAACAAAGGCATATTAGCATATGTTGGGGCTGCGGACGAGTGACATGGGCTGGGTGGGAACGTCAATTTTTCCAAAGTACACGAGGTATTGCAATGACAAATAATAATAAAGGCCTATTAGCATATGCTGAGTCTGTGGAACAGTGACATGGGCTAGGTGGGAAAAGCCAAATGCCTAAGTTCCTAGCTGCCCACCACGCCACCCATGGTCGAGATATTTCACTAATCGTAATTCTGCGATTTGCAATGGAATAACATCCATAATGGTGAAATGGATGAATTGTCCAAAATTAGGTTAACACCTATCCGCTTTGAAAATTGGTTGTCCTACTTATTACAACAAAATAAAATCAACCGAGGAATGAGAACACCCTCTTGATTTTCAAGGATGCTAGTTTTAGTGCTAGTTGAGTATCTAGAAACAAAGTTATCAATAGCAGAACTGACTGAGGGTTAGAGTGGAACTGGATTGGAACCGGTGGACTATTAAAACACAAAATATGCAAATTTTAATTTAAAAAACATATATTCATGTACACCAATGTAAATCCAAATCATTAGACACCAAATATGCAAAGTTTGCTCATGTATATACTATATAACATGTAAGGGTGAATTTAACAAAATAGCACAGATTGTGATACATATTTGAAGCAAAAGACATAAACATCGAGGCTCTGAAATTTGAATTGACTCTACAGTCCAAAAAAGATCACACTATAGAAAATAACTACATATCATCAAAGTCATAGCCTACGCTAGGATCGTCATCGTCAGTATCACCCTCTGCCTCATTCTTTGGCCAACATCTCGATCCTGCAGTTACATAAGTGCTAGTGCTTGTAACCTTTGGTGTTGCTTGTAGATCCAAGTTCATCCACCATTTTTTAATTTTTTTTTTGCCTTGATGGCATGTGGGTGGGCCTGACTGGTTGTGGGCTGGTCCAGATTGGAACTGGCTGAATTGACCTGTTTGGGATGGAAATGACCTCGCAATCTTGTTTGGCTGGTTTTGGTCCGGTCTGGGAGGTTCCAATAACCTTGTCTGGAATACTCTTCGCAGATTGAATTGGAGTGGCTATGGTTCTCTTAACCAACATAATGATCACTTTTTATGATTCAATATCAGTTAGTAGGTCAACCAGAGTTGGGGCGTATGTGAGAAATTTTGGAGAAATTAGTATATATAAAGATAATTACTCTCTCGGAGTCTCTCTCTAGGACAAATAGTGAGGAACTACAATAGAATTCTTATCTTATGGAGATATGTTTTCTCCATTTCTTGATGCATTGGGTTGTTGTCTGATCCCTATAATACTTTTGGAGTTGTGCTCTCCAAGCTATTCTTCTGTATATTTGGCATGCTTAGTATAATTTTGGGTATTTGTGTAACTTAGAGCATTTCAATCTCTATTGGTGTAGCGGTGATCCTAAATTGGTGTTAAAGAGTACCTTATCTTCCCAACTTTGTAACTTGTAGACATATCCAAAATCAATAGTATATGATCTGATGGAAAGTGGAGAGTTTTGAGTTTTCACAATACAGAAATTTTGCAAAAGGTAAAATGTTCAAGGAGTTATAGTCCATAGATGTTAAACCTCTAAACCAGTCCTAAATAAGGGTAAATATTAGTGGTCCATTGTCCATTGTGCAGAACGTTTAATTGACAGATCGAATTTATGCTCTTCAAAAACTGCTTGGAAGATAATTAAAATAATTTCAGTTAAAAAATTGGCCAGTTTAAGCCATGGTTATAGAAACATGAATATTTTATGTTTAGGGTGCTGGAAAAGCCTAATTTTTCTGACAATGAGTTATCTACAGTGAATTCTTCATAACTCTCATCTCATAACTTAGATTGAGGTGAGATTTTAGGCATTCTGGAGAAGATATCTAGACCTATATTCTCACAAAGTTTTAGCTTCATATTTTTAGGAAAGACAAAAATCAAAATAGATCCATAGCTAGTTCAGCTTCATTTTTGGCCTAAATACCTAACAAGCAAGGAATATGCTCTTATCTTTATAGTGTAATCATATGGGACCAGTGTTGAAGAATTTAAATAATTTTTTATGCCTCCTTCCACTTCCAGGTTTATATGCCTTGTTACATTAATTCTAAAAACATTGCTGAAGCCTATGTTTTATATGCAGGTTTGAGCATTGCGAAGGAGCGAAATATCTCCAAAATCGTAGCCTTTGGAGACTCTATGATGATTGTGGGTGCACTAGTTAAAAGGAATATAATGGGGAACCATCAATTAAACGGCATAATTCATTGTATTCTATCCCTAGGAGACAGGTTTGCAGAGTTTTAAATATTTCAAATAAAAAGGGACTTAAATCCCTTAGCCGACCGCTGGGCTAAGGTTGGATCAAGATTGGAAAAAGGAGCAATAGATATCGATGGGGAAAGGGGGGTCTTTCTCATTCCTTAGTTTCCCCCTCGGTCTTGGCGCGAACAGAGATATCATGATGAGACTTTTTGATAACAGTGCTCCTTTCCTCACACATATGGGATTTATTGTTGAATGTGTGGGCATTCACTATGACATGAATGCCTCTGGGTTTTTGGGCGGTGGGTTGGCACTGGATTTGGATTCATCGTTGGTGTTCTAGAGAGATCTCTTCTTTGGGTTTGAGCGAGGCTCCAATTTTTTGTGGGGTGCTCCTTGGGTTTTATTGCAGTGGGACTTGTTTATTTTGATTGGGGCAAGCAACGAAGGTGTCTTTTGTTTTCTTCCCGCGATGCCCTCTCCCAGTTTCTCTCTTGTTCTTCATTTGTCGCTTTCTAGATATGGTATTGGATGCTCTCATTTTCGTTTGATATTTGTTTGCCATGTTTTGTATTTCATTGTTAATTGTGGTGTTGGTTGGATAACCCCGAGGTTTAGAGACATACTAGTTTGTGGCTACAGTGGCTATGGTGGTCCAAGATGGAGTCATCTTGGAGCAACTATAAAAAAATTCTCCGTCACCATGAAGAATTCGTCCAGGCGAACAATTCAGCTCTACAACACTTATTGAATAACCTCTGGGAATTTTAGAACGTCATGGCTTCAGTGGCTCAGAGGATGGATACCAAATTTAGAGATTTTGAGGCAACTCTGATCGCTCTGTCTCGAAGAATGGATGATCTGGAAATGGATATTCAACAATTAAAGCCACAAATTTTCTCCCAACACTCCACCTCAGCTTCAATTAACCGAGGTAGGCTCTCTGCTTAAGGTAATGGAGACTGTGGGACTACTCCCATGGATACAGAAGAAGGGCTTCAATATTTACCAAGGACCCCAGATTATCCAGATTCTGCCTTCTCTATCTAATCTATGTATTTCAAAGTCTTATGGTGCATAGGGAAATTTTATAAAGATGTAATTAGTATTGAAGAACAAGAATACTGTCTAGGAAGGACTCTACATTTTGCTGTCTCTGTTTCAGTATTAGAAATACTCTCAGGCTGTACAACTCTTTTTGTAGACCTGTTCGACTGCTGCTTGCCTAGGCACAACTTTTTTTAATACAAATCTATTTCAGTTTCTATTAATTTTTTTTTATATGGCTTCTTCCCATGTCTCGAGGACGAAACATGCCAAGGGGGATGGAATGTAATGTACCTAGGGAGGTACCCAAGTGGATAATGAATGTAACATGGCCATAATAATGAAATATGCCCAGTATGTTATTAAAATGAAATAATATAATAAGAAGGGGTAGTTGGCATAACACCCCTAGAAATACTCATGAGAAAGTCTAAATACACATGAGTATCATTGTATTGGATGCATGTTGGATTGTATTGTCTTGTAGCGAGCATGGCTTGTGGAGTGATTCCTTCCATAAAGAGTATTTGATGATGTTACCCTACCGACTTCTTCTCTCTATATTCTTGGTGTTATTTATGCTGATTGCTTGGTATCTTGGATGTTCAAGGGTTTCATTCTAAAGTTTTACGGCTTATTCTCTCTTTTATCTACCAAGGTTTACTACATTATATATATATATAAGGCACCCTTACAAAACCATCGGTGAAAACCGTGTGCAAAGACAAAACGATGAGCCAATACAATGTGCTTAGGAAAAACCGTGGGCAAATACCATGTGCTTAGGAAAAACCATGGGTAAATACTATGAGTGCCCTCAAAATCATCAATAAAACCTCCATAAGTAAGTGTATCCTCATAAATGTAGGCTAACCACCCACATGTGTGGCTAAGACAGAGAAAATGCGCCTTCCACATGTGGCTCCAAGAAGTGGGATGTTGAGTCGTCAAAACACGACAATACTTTTGTTGCAGGAGATTTCAGCAGCGTCATAACTGTTGATGATTGCATCTTCATGAGACATCCTCCAGATCGTATTCCTTTGGACTAAGTTGAGATGATCTGTGAGAACGCCTATGTGATAGGTGAGTCATACTCCTCTGGACTGAGTTGAGATGACTTGTGTTGGTCTCTTGTCGTGCTCCTCTGGATTGAGTTGAGATGACTTGAGATGGTCTCCTGTCGTACTCCTATGGACTTAGTTTAGTTGAGTTGAGAAAATATGACACCATTGCTACCTTCTTCATGAAGATTTCAAAGATCAGAGATCAATTAGGTGCCATTGGAGAAACCGTAACAAACAAAGAGCTTGTGATGATTACTCTCAATGCTCTTCCAAGCCATTGGGAACCTTTCATTCAAAGTATCAGTGGAAGAGCATATTTACTTCAATTTGATCGTCTATGGGTAGACTG
This sequence comes from Picea engelmannii, assembly GCA_009831015.1. NCBI lineage: Eukaryota > Viridiplantae > Streptophyta > Pinopsida > Pinales > Pinaceae > Picea > Picea engelmannii. The sequence continues at coordinate 55,230 of ML834737.1, forward strand.
CACTCAGGAGGAAACCAGACTTATAGCCAAAGGTGTGCAAGACTCCCATCATAATTACAATCAAGCGCTTGCTTCTCATGCAAAGAAAGGCAGAAGAAATAGATGAAGTTTCAGCAAAGCATTCAATGACAAGAAAACTTCAGTAGCTGCAGGTGATGAACAAAGAAAAGACATATCAATGATTCAATATTTCAGATGTGACAAGTATGGACACATTGCAAGAAATTGTCCTACCAGGAAGAAAGGAAGACAACATGCCTCCACTGCTGATGTTGATTCAGAACCACCTCAAAGAGATGAAGAAGTAAAGGATGAGGCGTTCTTCTTCATTTCAACACTCTCAGGTACAGTTCCTACTGATAGTGATATTGGGTTGATTGACAATGGTGCTTCCAAACACATGACTGGATATAGAGAACATCTTACAGATCTTCTAGAGAAAGAGTCTCGTCTTAATGTTGTACTTGGTGATAATGCCAGATATATTGTGAAAGGAGTTGGATCTTCTTCCTTCCAACTAGATTCTGACATACCACTTCAGTTAAGTGAGGTACTATTTGTACCTGGAATGAAAAGGAATGTTGTCTCTGTTTCTGCCTTAGAGGATAAAGGCTACAAGGTTATTTTCTCTGAAGGAAAAGTTCTTGCATGGCACAAGAACTCACGCATGGATTCTGCTCGAGTGACTGGTGTTTGAGATAATAGTTTGTACAGATTGACTGTCCGACCAGTTTAGGCCTTGTTGCATGATGCTATTAGCTTGAGTGAGCTATGGCATAAAAGACTTGCTCATTTACATTATAGAGCCCTTCCCGCTCTGCGGAAGATGGTGACAGGCCTTCTAGAGATAAATATCGAGCATGATGGCATTTGCAGAGGTTGTGCTCTTGGTAAGAATGTCAAGGGGTCCTTTCCGAGCAGTGACAATAGATCCAAGGGGATCTTGGACTTGATACATACAGATGTCTGTGGACCGATGACTGTTGCTTCCTTGAGCAGGTACTTGTACTATGTGGTCTTTATCGATGATCACTCTTGGAAGACGTGGATTTACTTCTTGAAGACCAAAGATGGAGTCCTTGCGAGATTTCATGAGTTTAGAGGTCAGGTTGAGAACCTGATCGAGAGGAAGATCAAGGTGCTGAGATCAGATAATGGAGGAGAGTACACCACCAGGGATTTCAGTGATTTCTCTATTGAGGTAGGGATCAAGAGGGAGTACACCGTTCCTTATAACCCTCATCAGAATGGGGTTGCAGAGAGGAAGAACAGATCCATTGTTGAGGCAACCAAAGCGATGATACATGATCAAAATCTACCTACGATTCTGTGGGCAGAGGCATCCATGATAGTTGTGTACGTTCAAAACAAGAGTCCTCATAAGATTTTGAAGAACATGACTCCCGAAGAAGCTTTCACCGTTGTGAAACCTGTGGTTGGACACTTCAGGATATTTGGGTGTCCAGTATACATTCATGTAGCCAAGGAAAAGAGGACCAAGCTAGACCCTTTAGGCAGAAAGGGTACATTTGTGGGGTACAATGAATCTTCGAAGGCATATCGGATCTACATCCCTTGTCAGAGACAAATCGAGGTCAACAGAGATGTCACCTTTGAGGAAGAGATAGCCTTCCGAAGATCCAGAGAATCTCATATGGAGATTGACATCGAGAAGAAAGAAGAGACAGTACCTTCTCCCCCTTCAACAGTCCAGAGGGAGACAGTTACTGATACAGTTGATCCAATTGTTCTCGTAGCTGCAGTTGATGTTCCCAGAAACATTGCAGTAGGCCAGAAGAGGCTTGCATGGGCTCGACAGACTCTGCAGGAGGTAGAGGGACATGCAGCTCCTCGTGGTACATTCTGAGAGAGCAAGAGACCATAGAGATTTTTGAGCTATGTTTCATCTATGAGCCACATCATTTATACTGAGCCTTCTTGTCATGGAGAAGCAACAGGTGAGTAGGTTTGGCAAGATGCCATGAGCGAAGAGTATCAGTCCATCATGAAGAATTATGTGTGGGATATTGTTCCGAGATCGGAAGGGAAGTCTGTAGTGACTTCCAAGTGGATCTTTAAGATCAAACATGCAACTGATGGAAGTGTCGAGAAGTACAAAGCGAGATTTGTGGCTAGAGGATTCTCTCAGGTGGAGGGAATAGATTATGAGGAGACATTTGCTCCTGTTGCCCGATACACTTCCATTTGTACGATTATTTCCCTTGCCTCATCCATGGGTTGGAGACTACATCAGATGGATGTGAAGACAACCTTTCTCAATGGAGAGATTGAGGAAGAAGTTTACATCGAGCAACTAGATGGATTCGTGATACATGAGAAGGAGTCTCATGTGTGCAGGTTGAAGAAAGCCCTGTATGGACTAAAACAGGTACCTCGTGCATGGTATGTGAAGATTGATGTATACTTGATGAGTTTGGGCTTCCGCAAGAGTGTTGCTGATCCTAACCTATACTACAATATTGTTGGTGACGAGTGCCTGATTTTGGTCCCATATGTTGATGACTTATTCCTCACCAGTTCAGAAAGCCTTATTTCTGAATGCAAGCGTGCATTAGCTTCTGAATTCGAGATGAAGGACCTTGGAATGATGCACTACTTCTTGGGACTAGAAGTGTGGCAGAGGACTGATGATTTTCTCTTGAGTCAGGGGAAATACACAGTTGAGATATTGAAGAAATTCGGGATGACAGACTGCAAGCCCATGGCTACACCAAGGGTGATGAATCTGAAGAAACTGAGCGAGACTTCTTTCAATTTAGGTGAGATTGATCCACATCTTTACAGACACCTGATTGAATCATTGATGTATCTGGTTAACACCAGACCTGCTATATGCTATGCAATGAGTGTACTCAGTCAGTGTATGAGTCAACCGAGATAGACACATTGGATAGCAGTGAAGCATGTGTTGAGATATTTACGAGGCACAGTTGGTTATGGACTGAGATATGCCTCCGGTGTAGACATAAGATTGCAGGGATATGTCGATGCGGATTGGGTAGGGAGTGCAGTGGACTGGAACAGTGCCTCTGATTGTTGTTTTACTTTGGGATTTGCCATGGTTTCCTGGTGCGGCAGGAAAGAAACTTCTGTGGCTTTGAGTACCGCAGAAGTAGAGTACATTGCATTATGTGTGGTAGTCCGTGAAGTAGTGTCGATTCGCAAGCTCCTTGCAAACTTATTTGGACATGAGATGGTTTCCACCATTATCCATTGCAATAACCAGAGCCGTGTGAAGCTCTCAGAGAATCCTATGTTTCACGATAAATCGAAACACATCGAGATCAAATACCATTACATCAGAGATACGGTGCAGAGGAAAGCAATACATGTGCAATACCTTTCAACACACGAGAAGTTGCAGATGTCTTCACCAAAACGCTTGCCAGGACGAAGTTCGAGTACTTTTGTGAGAGACTTGGCTTGGTGGAGAATGCTTCCCTAGCTGAGAGGGAGTGTTGATGATTGCAGCTTCATGAGACATCCTCCGGATCATACTCCTCTGGACTGAGTTGAGATGATCTGTGAGAACGCCTATGTGATAGGTGAGTCGTACTACTCTGAACTGAGTTGAGATGACTTGTGTTGGTCTCTTGTCGTGCTCCTTTGGACTGGGTTGAGATGTCTTGAGATGGTCTCCTGTCGTATTCCTATGGACTTAGTTGAGTTGACTTGAGATGGCTCTCCGGTTCGTACTCCTATGTATTTAGTTGAGTTGATCTGTTTGAGAGTGACATCCCTTGTGGTTGAGGACATGTGGACTTGTCCTTAGTGGCAGAGCACTAGAGGATGTGTGTGAGACCCCTTGCTATATTGTCAAAGAGTAAGACTATTGTGAAACCCTAATTTGTATTGTGAAGGGTACAAGTCGGCCCTACTATGTAAAGATAATTCATATTATGTAACAGATTAATTATATTATTGAGTTATACAAGTCGGCCGTATTGTGCCAATAGACACATCTATTTGATGAGTTAGGTCATGTATTTATTAGAGAGATACATCCGCATTGCGGATCATATCTCATTCACTCAACGCTTAACTTGGTGAGCTAAGATTTTGTGCGCACTTCTTATGGGTTGTCTTTCTTGGTCATAGAGCACCCTCTTGTGTGCGCTAGGATTTTCTGTTGAGAGGGTTCTTCTCTTGGCAATATAGTAAAGGGTTGCTAGGTTTTTCCCTTGTTTGAGAAGGGTTTTCCCAGGATAACTTCTTGTGTCTTGTGCATGGTTATTCTTCTTGTGATCTTGGTTTACTGCAGCTATTGTATTGCTGCATTGTTTATGGTTCAATTTCATACTAAATTGAAAAGAAACTACATTTGCTTGAGCCACTGTTAAAAATTCAACAATAACTAGGTGAATTTTTGATCGTTTTTATATTATAACCCTATTTTGGAAATCCGGGGGCCTTTCTGCATCTAATGGTGTTGATCTGGAAAAATTCTGCGCTCCTTGTCAAAAGATAATTGCTGCTGAAGTTGGCCACCCTAAAAAATGTGCTCTAACCACCTCAACAACCTCAAGAAATGGTCCATGTGGCAGATGATGATGATGTGGAGTCCCCATCAATGCATTGTCACAAATTCCAAAGTAGTGAGACTTATCCCAATTAAGTACATGGATCCCAATGTAGATAGATATGGCTGTATATAGGTACACATATCGCAATGCAGTGTCACGGATCCCAAGGTAGATACATTGATCTGGAGGCATGGTACACGGATCCCAAGGCAAAGATACCCCCCAAAATGCATGTACATGGATCCCAATGATAGATGCCTACTTATAGTGGTGGATCTAACCCCCTTACAAGTCATTAGGTGGTGCATACATAGTGATTTCTTCTAGCAACAAAATAACAGAAGTTATTTTTTAGAATTTGGCTAAGTTTTACCATGAAAAGACAACCTTAGCCTTTATACATGTGACAAATCCCAAGACAAAATGTATTTCCCATGTTACTAAGTTAGGGATATGTGATATGATGGATGACTTATGGAAGGGAAAGGGGGAAACCTCATGAATTGACCCTCAAAGTCTTGTAGGATGATGTATAGGTCTTCAAACTTGCTTGACTAGCTTTTATGAGCTAGGATTTAGTATAGAAGCCTTGAAGAGGGAGCTTTAGCTTTGAGTTACTTTTTCCTCGACATTGTTTCTCACCACCCCTTTGTTTGCTTTTTTTTATTCTCTTTATTTTCTTTCTTTTAGTCACTTTTTCTTTAGATGTTCATAGAAAAACCTGGGACTAGGGGCCTTGCCTCATGGCGAGCTGGCATAGCTCAAGCTTTATCATTTTTTGGAGTTTAAATTTTTATTTGCTCTTCACCTCTAACCCATTTTGGCTTATTTTGACTTAGGCGCGCCGCGCTCTTTAGCTAGACCCTTTTGAATGACAATTCATATGCCAACCATGAACCATAAAAGCTTCTTTTTATGAACATAATGAAAATGAAAGGGGAAAATGGAAAGTGTTAAGTATGGTTGGGATGTGGAAGACACTACCCAAAAGTAGATCCCTAGTAGTAACTTGACTCGATACTTGACAACACTTCTAAAGGATAATTATGTCCCCCATGGTACGACGAGACAAATAGTAAAATCATTAATGTTATATAGTGTTATTAGATCTCACTTTAGTATTTACCACATTCATAACTAGCTTAAATGTTATAACTCCATGTCTATGTATCAAACCCACACATAAGCGCATAGTAAAACAAGTAAAGTAAAGTGAACTAAACCAAAGTACCATAACCATGTGCAATGGAGGCACAACACACCATTTGACAGTGGATATGTCATATGAGGTGCAAAAGATAAGGGCTGATATACCATGGTCAAGTCATTGGATAGAGATGAGGTGTGATGTGAGGCTGAATCATCATGTACCTGACAAGAATAAGGACAATGTTTGCAAATTTGAATGAGACGAGTAAGAGATCTCATGCAAGATGGAATACACCACACCAATTGAC
>ML834737.1:65242-76438 GCA_009831015.1 Picea engelmannii
GAGTCCACAGGAGTACCATCTGGAGAACCATCTCAAGCCGACTCAACTAAGTCCATAGGAGTACAAGGCAGGAGACTATCTCAAGCTGACTCAACTTAGTCCAGAGGAGTACAAGGCAGGAGACCATCTCAAGTCATCTCATCTCAGCCCAAAGGAGTAGACAAGAGACCACACATCATCACAACTCAGTCCAGAGTCTGACGCACACCCAATACATGGGCTCTCTCACAGATCGTCTCAACTCAGTCTAGAGGAGAACGACTTGGAGAATGTCACACGATGCTGCAATCATCAACATGGACTAAGGTTGCTTGTGAAGTCATAGATCCAGTGCAACCACTTGATGAAACCATTACTATGAAACTTTCCCTTATGTCTAGTTACAAATTAAAACAAGAATATATTAAAATTCAAATGGTCACAAGGTAGAATTTTCATCACTCCTAGGCTTAAGACCAAGGTAAGATCATAATCATGAAGCACAAGGCCATCATCTTGCCCTGGTTGGTTGGTGGCCCCACAATCTTGTTCGATCCAAATGTCAATAAGGATGATGTAACCATTCTTTTCGTCATAGGAGTGCATTAACCTATTGATCTTACTTGTTGAATCATTAATGAAAATTGGCTTTGAAGGCAACTCCATCCAGAAACAACATGAAGATTGTTGACTTTCCATGTCACTTTCAATCAAAGGTAAGGAAGGAGAACTCTCAGAAGTCAAAGGTAGTATTTCTAGGACATAAGGTAATGAATGCTACACATCTATGATAAGCCCTTGACCACTTATCCTTTCCTAAAGAGGGGATCACCTATCAAGAAAAATCTTGAATAAATTTGCTAGTGACGAGTTTTTTCCTTCACCAAGTGTCCTTACCAATTAAAAATCTCATCTGTAAGAAAATCCAAGGACCATATAAACATCTTCATTTTTATGTACTCATGAACAATATTGAGCTTTGAAATAACATCAAGGAAGGATGTAATATGTAAGATAAGCGAATCCTTAAGTCCATGGAACCTTGGTAGTTCTTTTCTTTGCAATCCAAAGGACCAAGTAAATCATTCAACAACCAATCTACTTCATTTCCTTCAAGATTTAGACCATCAGATTCTTCAACACAATCTTCCAGGTTAGGTTTAAATTCAACGATCTCAATTCCACCTGTTATTGCTCAAACTTTCGCTAAGGGAAAGTCCCGTAGATTTTTGAGGAACTATGAAGGATTTCCAACAGGTCTGTCTTTGACCTTGTTATCCCCTAGCCTAGGGATAACTAAGGAGATTATGTCTCGAGGCCCACAGGTCCTAGACATGGAGTATCGAGAGCTAGATCGACTTGAGCATGGCCCTTGAGGGCCCATCCTTTTTTTCTTTAGTTCCTCCACTTTGTCAACAACAGCAACATCCATCACATCGGCCTGGTTCTGCAATAGAAATGGGTCTTGCTCCATGAGGTAGTGAGCCCGGGTATCATGGTATGTGTCACTCTGATTCTCAAAACATTTGAATATGTGCATTTAATTCTTTTTGCTTCTAACGTGTGCTTGGACCTTATGCCTTTCCACTTGACCACACCTGGGGGGAATGGCAAGTTGCCCTAGTAAGCTGGTTCCCATAGGGTTTGAGTTGCCATTGGGGGGATTCATGAAAGGTCATCGTCCGTTCCCACCATACTTACCACTTTCCATCTTTTTTCCCGCTCATCCATCCCATACATTGGTCCGGGCATTGGGTTGGCCAAACTATCCAAGGGTTGTACCTTACCTTGTGGAAAGAAGGGCCTAAAGGCCCAAATGGTAAAAGTAGCTGGAAAAAGATAAAATCCAAAAGAATGAAACCTTGAGATGCTTCGCCTAGGGATCCTCGAGAAAGCAATAAAAGGCTTCTCAGCAAGAAACAAAGGGACCCATAAAATAATAAATCAAGACCTAGTTGGAGGATAGGGGGTCTCATCACGAGCCAACCTATTAGGTCCATGGGCATGTAGCGGTATGACACTACCATTTAGCTGGTCACCATGCCAGGGTAGTGGCTCTGGGTGGCATAGCCAAGAGAAAGGGGGTCTCGTCACGAGCCAACATTCTCATTTCCGTGAAATGCTTGTGGTTAACATTGTCACTACTTGTCACCACGTTAGGGCGGTGTCCCCTATTTAGCTTCTTGAAAGAAAAAACAATAAGAATAAAAGATAAAAGGCATGAATGGGCTAGGAAACATTTGCATCCATGACAAGGTGCAACTCACCCTCTTCAGAGGAACCCACAGGTAAGCCATACATTTCCCTGTTATCACTGCACCCATTGCCCAGACATCCCCTACCACCTCATCCACTCACATGGCCTGGATTTGACTTCACTCGAGAACATCCCACATCCAATGAGCATTAGCCCAATAGGACATCCTAGCGTCCCCTCCAAACTTGGCTTATAGAATAACATAATGTCTTTGAGCACTTGTTCGGGTAAAGGGGGTTTCATGCACATGTTTAAATAACTTGATGATTAGATGTGATTGACATTGCTATGATCCCTATGACTTATGAGCCCATGGAGGGTGTATTTGTTGATGTTGCAGGGCCACACTCGATGGACAGGTACATATGGGGAGATGATTAGTTCGGACCTGCATAGGGTTAAAATCCCACCAGATGGATGCTGTGACCCCAGCCAGGGGCAAAGACAGATCAGGGGTTTGCACTAGAGAGAGAGGAGGACGGTTCACCAGGGACAACCTGGCAAGCTTGGACCCATGGGGGTCTTTCCCTTTTCACTTTGATGTAGGCCTTGGAAGGCCCATGACGTCACCTAGGTCACCCGGTGTTTTGGACACTTTGGAGGTAGTTGTGTGCCGAGTGGCAGGATCTTGAGGCCCAAGGAGGCCTAACATTTTGCTCTAGGAGGCCAACGTTGTCCTAAAAGGGCCTAACGTCACCCTAAAAGGGCACGACGTCATCTTTACAACTTGATTTAGGGTTTATTTATGACATTTAATGTAAAAACTGGATATTATGTGTAACTAGCCATGTCAGCCTTTTTGACCTAATTCTGGTCATTAGTATTGTATAAATAAGGGTTTAAACCCTTGTATTATTCATCATCTTTCACTCACTTGTGAGGACTGAAATTTCCACCCTATCTAGTATTATTTGGCTGAAATTTTAGGTGCACTTGTTGATGAAGGCTAAATCTTGGAGTATTTTGCCAAGTTTCTTGGTGGAAGTGTTCAACTAGGGTTTTTCTTGATGATTCTTGATGTATCTAAGTGATATTTCTGCAATTCTTCTTAATTGAATGGTTATAGTCTTATTTATCTTGTATTTACATTAAAGATTATGAAGTTGCTTGTTTAAACCCTAGGAAGTCTAGCACATGTTATTGTCCTAGCTTTAAAAGCCTTCACCTACTAGATTTTGTCAGGAGACTGATTTTCTTGAAGCATTTGCTAGGGCCTTGCCATTGCAACACCCTAGTTTTATTTGCTTCTTCTTAGCCGTTTTTGCTTCATCATCGAGTTAAAGAGAGAGGAAATTCTACTAGGGCGTAGGGTTACCTACACCTTAGTAGCTAGTTTCCCCTAGGGTTTGATAGTTGGAGCCTTGGGTTACCAACACTCTAACTATCAATCTCTTTTGTTTTTGACTCTCCTATTATCATCATTTTCCTCCAACATTTGCTGCCATATTATTGAATCCATTTACCCTAAAGGCACTAGTCTAAGACTCTTTGTTGAGTGATTGATCAAAACAACCATCAAAGCCTATACTCTAAGCTTTTCACTAACTACTTCTAACACTAAAATAGCCTAACCTACTAACATTATTGATGTTGTTACTAAGGTAAGCTACAACCATATATTGCAGCATTAAAAGCTTCTAAAAGCAATTGAAAAGGTTGATTAATGCATTGCCTTGTTTGCTTCTAATAAATGCTAGTATTATGATGTTAATGGTTGACTATCCTTAGTTGTTTTGAAGCTGTTTCAAGGCACTCATTGTGAAGTATTGCCTCATAAATATTGCTGTTATAATTTTCTGTTTACTTCATCATTATCAGCCAATTGCTTTTATTGAGAAAGTCTGTGGTTTTATGAAGTGCTAACCAGCATGTTGTACTTGCAATATATATAGTTTCTTGATGCTTTGTTCTGAGGAGGTACATCTTGATATATTATCACTTCATTGATTATAAACCCAGGACTTTCTGATTAGTGGTGACTTGTGAGAGGGGACCTTTTAATAGCCATTTTAACCTTGCCTTCTCAAACCCCCAAGTCACCGGGGACGTCTCCCCTGGGCCTTCAACCCTAAATAGAACGAGGAATCCTATTGTGGTGACAGTGATAGGATAACCTCAAGTTACGCCAATTTGCTTTCTTTTACCTTTCCTTCTATCAAAGTACAAATTGTGCGATAACTAACCTGTTGTTGGTCTCTAAGTTTAATCAACCAAATCTGTCCTTGCTGCTGTTTTAGGACAGCAAACAGGTTTGTTATTTTTTGCCTAGTAAACTGCCTTCAAACTGATGGTTAAGTGCTCTTTTAAGCTTCCCTTGCAATTGTTTTGTAACTGGGGGTTAGCACATGCAAATAACTCAAAACAAATAATACTCCTCTAGGATCTTAACAAGCTCCTACTGTTGATTTAAATACTAAGCATTCATGAAATTAGGACACAAGTATTTTTGGTCAACATGGCCTTGGATAAAACCCCCCCGGAGAAAACCAGTTTGGAGATAGATGTATATAGAAGATCTCCAAGCAAAATTTGCAACAAGGAAAACATATACAAGTGAACCTGGTACAATAGCAACCACACTTGGATGCTTTTTTTAAGGTTTAAGCTATTATTAGGTTTCTTTTCAATTTACTAGATAACCATAGCATAGATAGGATCACTGAGAGAAACACAATCACAAGATACACAACATTTATCCTAGAAAACTCTCATGGGGGAGAAAACCGAGCAAAAACTTCCTTAATATAGATAGCCAATACAATGCCAAGATAATAAACCAAACACTAGAGAATATGCTCCACTGAGCAATGCGCCTCTCTCTTCCTTCTTCTCTCGACTGCAGCTACCAAACTTGCGCACTGAGTGAGCGAATGAGTTAGTGATCAAATGAGGTGTTGGCTTTTTTTATTTATACAAACTAGCAGGTGCTGGAAATGTGTCTCTTCACTGGGCAGGGCTGACTTGTCTTCTTAGTCGTTAAAACCACTTTAATTAGCCTGGGGGCCAACTTTTCAATTTGCATAATATATTTAGGGTTTGACTAATCCACAAAAGGGGATTTGGTCAATTACAATGCCCGACATGATCAATCCACAAAAGGGGATTGATCTAATGAATAATAACTCAATAATAAATAGAATACTCTTTGCAGTTACAATATTTCAACAGTCCCCCTTAACAAGAAGGGTATTCTACAACATCATCAGGAGAGAGAGAGAGGGCAGTAACATCAACAACATCTGGAACACTAACTGGGATATCTATAAATCATCGAAATTTTTTCTCATCATCAATATCATCATCCACAACAGGGAGCTGGAATGGCATCATCATCATCTATATCAACATGGATTAGTATAACACTAATACATCATTATCATCAATAACAACACAAGGCTGATACAACATCAACAACAACAGTATCACAACATGAAGACTAGAGCATCATCAACAACAACAACATCACAGCACGAAGGCTGGAGCATCATCAACAACAACAACATCATAGCATGAAGGCTGGAGCATCATCAACAACAACTGCATCACAACACAAAGTGTTGAGCATCATCAACATCAACACCAGGCTAGAAATCTTCAGCATGAAGCTGGCATCTCAACAACATCAACACGAAGTTGGAAATCTTCAGCACGAGGCTGGCATCTCAACAACATCAACACGAAGCTGAAAATCTTCAGCACTAGGTTGGCATCACAACAACATCGGCACAAAGTTGGAAATCTTCAGCACGAGGCTAGCATCACAACAACATCAGCATGAAGCTGTAAATCTTCAAAGCGAGGCTGGCATCACAACAACATCAACACGAAGCTGGAAATCTTAAGCACGAGGCTGGCATCACAACAACATTATCACGAAGCTGGAAATCTTCAGCACTAGGCCGACATCAACACTACTCCCCCTTTCGAGGGAGGTCCTTTCGGAACACACCAAGCTTATCTCGAAAGTGCTCAAACTTTACACGAGATAGAGGCTTGGTCAACACATCAACAACCTGTTCATCCGTGCTAACATACTGGAGCTTTATGGATCCTCTCTGCACCATATCATAGATGTAATGATATCGTATTTCTATGTGTTTTGAATTGTCATGGAACACAAGGTTCTCTGTCATCTTTATGCAACTCTGGTTATCACATAGGATTATTGTTGCTTCCATCTCCAGATCAAATAGACCTGTCAACAACTTTCGAAGCCATATTGACTTCACAACTGGCGGAACATGCAACAATGTATTCTGCTTCTGCCGTGCTGAGAGCAATGCTTGATTGCTTCCTACTCTGCCATGAGATCATGGTTGATCCCAGACTGAAGCAACATCCTGAAGTGCTCTTTCTGTCAGAGACACTTCCAGCCCAATCTGAATCGGTATAACTACTCAGTCTGAAGACATGATCTCCATTATAGCTGAGACCACAATCTAATGTATGCTTAAGGTACCTCATCACATGTTTTGCAGCAACCAGGTGAACACGTTTGGTCTCTACCAGAAATTGACTCAAGGTGTTCACAGAAAAACATATATTTGGCCTGGTGTTCGTCAAATACATCAACGATCCAATGATCTGTCTGTACATCGTAGTATCAATCAATTCTGATGAAGTGTCAACCAATAGCTTCAACTTTGTTTCCATGGATGTATTCATGGATTTACACTCCAACATATCAAATCTCTTCAGTATTTCAACTGCATACTTCCCTTGGTTAAGGAAGATCTTCTCTAGGCTCTGCCAGACCTCAAGACCTAGGAAATAGTGCATTAGGCCAAGGTCTTTCATCTCAAATTTTGCAGCGAGCTTCTTCTTACAATCAATGATGAGCTTTTCTTCTCCAATTAAGAATAAGTCATCCACATACAACAACAATATAATAGGCTCATCATTCATAACCTTGAAGTAAAGGTTAGAATCAACTTTACTCTTGGTAAAGCCCAATCTCATTCTGAAGCTGTCAATCCTTACATACCAAGCTCTAGGAGCTTGCTTCAATCCGTACAGAGCCTTCTTCAACTTGTTGACATGAGTCTTCCTGTCTTCAACTTCAAACCCTTGAGGTTGTTCTATATACACGTCTTCTTCAACGACACCATTCAAGAAAGCTGTTTTCACATCCTTTTGCTGTAACTTCCACTTCATCTTAGCTGCAAGAGCTATGATGGTTCTGATTGAAGTGTATCTGGCTACAAGAGAAAACGTCTCTTCATAGTCAATGCCTTCCTTTTGAGAAAAGACACGAGCAACAAACCTTTCTTTATATTTCTCAATACTTCCATCAGGAACAACAAACCTTTCTTTATATTTCTCAATACTTCCATCAGCAACATGTTTTATTTTGAAAATCCATTTGGAAAATACCACATCCTTGCTCTTTGGTTTGGGAACTATTTCCCATACATCATTCTTTATAATGGATTGGTATTCTTCTGTCATGCAATCTGCCCATTCTTTCTTCTTAGTAGCTTCTTCAAAGCAAGTAGGCTCCTTCTCTAAGAGATCACACATCAAGGCCATATAACTAGAGTATGGTTTGGGTGTCTTGACTTTTCTCATGGTTCCTTTGGGGGCACCATACTTCTCTCCATCTTGAAAAAGTTCCCTTGCCCAGGTTGGCTTTCTCTTGTGGGAGATTGTCATCTGGGGATGTTCTTGAGATTCTATTATGTCATGATCTTCTAGAATCTCCTCATCAGGGGAAGTTATGACTTCCCTCACTGGTTTTGCAACTCTGGGAGCCACAGGTTCTTCTTCATATACTTCTTCAAGCTGGCATCTTCTTGATCTCTTGAGTGCTGCATCTTCATCAAAGGTTACATCTCTGCTTATCTCAATATGATGGTAACCTGGTATATAAACTCTGAAGGCCTTGGAGACCTCACATTACCCAACAAATATTCCCTTCTTTCTTGAAGGGTCTAGCTTGGTTCTCTTCTCTTTCAGAATGTGTACAAATACTGGACAACCAAATATCTTGAGATGGCTTACTTCTGGCTTCTTTCTGGAGAACATCTCTTCAGGGGTCTTGAACCCAAGTGCACTATGGGACAATCTGTTTTGTACATATACTATTATTTTTGCTGCTTCTTCTCATAAGTGCATTGGAAGATCTTGATCATGGATCATAGTCCTCACTGCTTCCATTATAGTTCTGTTCTTTCTTTCTTCTACATCAGTTTGTTGAGGATTGTAGGGAGTGGTGAGCTCCCTCTTGATCCCGACATCTTTGCAAAAGTTTGCAAACTCTTTTGAGGTGTATTCTCCTCCATTATCTGACCTAGGTATCTTGATCTTTCTTTCAGAGAGATTCTCTATCAAGTTTTTGAATTCCTTGAATTTCCTAAACACTTCATCTTTTGATTTCAAAAAGTAAACCTAGGTTTTGCGAGAATAGTCATCAATAAAAGACACATAGTATACATACCCATTGATGGAGGTTGATGGCATTGGGCCACATACATCTGAGTGAATGAGCTCTAAGACTCCTTTTGCTTTACTGTCTCTCTTCGGGAAAGGGTTCTTGATGTTCTTTCTTTGTGCACATCCGTTGCACACACCTTCATGGTCAACCTTGAATTCTGGTAGACCTGTGACTGCCTTGCTTACATATGGTAATGCCTTGTAGTTGATGTGAGCTAGTCTTCTATGCCAAAGTTCACATGGATTCTCAATGGAATGGGTCAAGGCTGCATCTGAGTGACCCTTTAGCTTATACAAGCCACCTTCTTGTTTTCCAATAACAATTGCTTCTTCCATGATTTTTCCTTTGGGCCACATAAGAACTTCTCCATCTATGAAGGCAACTCTGAAGCCTTTCTTTTCTAAAGCTGAGATAGAAAGTAAGTTCTTTGTCAAACTTGGTACATATAGTACATCCTTCATCTTCATTGGGGTCCCTGAATCAAGTTTGTTATTTGATTCTCCTACTCCTTTGATAGGGTATTGATAATCATCTCCAGGTGTAACTTTCTGGGGAAACTCCTTTTCTATAAGCCAAGAGAGAATGTCTCTTTGACCTGTCATGTGCTTGGAAGCACCACTATCTATGAGCCAAGTGTCCTCACTAGGTGACACTGATCCTGAGAGGGAAGAGATTAAGACATAGTCTTCAATCTGTTCTTTTATCATCTTTGTGGGTGGCTCTTCATCTTCAACTGTATGGGCATGGTGCCTCTTGTTTCTCTTCTTGTATTCTTCTCGTCTAGCTGGACAATTCTTAGCAATATGTCCCATCTTGTCACAATGGTAACATTGGTAGGATGAGAAATCTTTTTCTTTTCTTTGACCTTTCTGAAACTTCTGGAATATCCTTGGAGGGTGAGATTCTTTATGTTGAGACTCCTTATTAGTTTCTTTCTGGAAGTAAGACCTCTTTCTTCCTCCTTTAGTATGAGTAACTAGGGCTTGATCTTCATCTCTTGATAGTAATGCTTCTCGGTTAGCTACTCTTGCTTCTTCTTGAACACATTCTTCCCAAAGACTCTCAAAGTTTAATTTCTCCTTTCTGGCACAAATATTTTGGATGAATGCATCCCAAGGTCTTGTGAGACCATTAAGGGTCGTCATTATAAGTTCGTCTTCATCTAGAGTATCACCAATTGCTTCTAGCTGTTCTTTGAATTGTGATATTCTAGAGAAATATTCCTGAATTGTTTCTCCTTTCTACATCCTTGTACTTTTGAATCGAGTTCTTAGATTCATCTTCCGATTAATGTTCTTTCCTTCATACAATCTGGTTAGGGCATCAAACATTTCTTTTGGAGTCTTCTTTGAAGCCACTTGAGGAATCAAGTGATCTTTAATAGAATCTGCAATGATTCTCTTGGCCCTAACTGTGTCCTTTTGGTGTTTTGCTTTATTTGCAGCATCGGTAGCTTCTGATACATCTTTTTTAATGAATCTTGCTAGGTAAGTCTCTTCAAGAATGAGTGCAATCCTATACTTCCAGGCACGAAAGTTTTCGACACCTTCTAGCTTGTCAACAATCTTAAGTGCTTGCAGACATCTTTACCTGGAGCTAGGAAAATGACCAAAAATTGAAAATGCTCAGAATTTAATTTTGAACTTACCAGGAGGTGGGCTTGGCTGAGGCGAGTAGCCTGGTACAGTTAGATTTCAGAAAATCCAAATTTTTCCTCTTCAAATTTGACCAACGGAATTATGGACTGATACTTCTGGTACTGGTTCTGGTTTCCTGATACTTCTGGTTTTTTGGTACCAGTGAAAACTAGGGTTTCACTTTCCGGGAGTTCTATCCACTGAAAAAGTGCGCTGAAGGTTCCAAAGACTTCCCTAGGCTAGGGCGCACTTTTCTTGATGATTTTTAGGCTGAAATTCCTCTTCAATAAAAAGCCCTATTTTCTTGAACGACAAGAAGGACGTTTTTCTTTATCCAGTGAAAGATGCTCTCTTCAACTTAGCTCTGATACCATGTTAAGGTTTAAGCTATTATTAGGTTTCTTTTCAATTTACTAGATAACCATGGCATAGATAGGATCACTGAGAGAAACACAATCGCAAGATACACAACATTTATCCTGGGAAACCCTCTTGGGGGAGAAAACCCAACAAAATTTTCCTTAATATAGATAGCCAATACAATGCCGAGATAGTAAACCAAACACTAGAGAATATCCTCCACTGAGCAATGCGCCTTTCTCTTCCTTCTTCTACCAACTGCAACTACCAAACTTGTGCACTGAGTGAGTGATCAAATGAGGCGTTGGCTTCCTTTATTTATACAAACTGGTAGGTGCTGGAAAGATGTCTCTTCACTGGGCAGGGCTGACTTGTCCCCTTAGTGGTTTGTTGCCGTCCTAATACACACTTGCTAACGTGAGCTAAGTCCTGCTCACTTAGTGTGTCCTTGGAGGCACAATGCCTAGGTTCTTAGTCCACACTGTCACCTTGACTAGAACCTCTTCCTTCTAGGCTTACTCCTAGGGAAG
>ML834737.1:78171-88946 GCA_009831015.1 Picea engelmannii
TGCTTAAGGAAAATAAAGCTTGAAAAAGATGACTATCTAAGATATTCTAAGTAATAAGCAAATAAGTCATCACAGGTTAATTTTCCCTTAAGCCAAGGCGATTTTGGGGATGACTCCCCCAAGGTGCCGGCAATATGAAAAACAAAAATAAGTAAAAAATGAATTTCCCTTAAGCCAAGACGATTTTGGGGATGACTCCCCCAAGGTGCCGACACATTAGATTAATACTTGCTGAGATATAACTACACAGGAAAGCAGGGCATTCAGTCTTATGTCTCTGAAGATACAGAGATTAGACAGACTCCTGGCCGACTGCTCAGGCAGAAACTATCTCAATAGTATTAATACTTAAATAAAAAATATAAAAAATTGACTTGGGAATGAAATAACTAATCTAGCCTGACGATTTTGGGGGGTTGGCTAGGCCAAGCACACTCCCAAGGTGTCGGCAATGTTGTTAGCTTACAAATGTGTACAATAAATCAATGAAATAACATGAAATACACAAATATACACTAGGAAGGGTTAGGAAATCGTTACCCAATTGAAGATATGTCTTGATGCAGCCTTGAGGACGAATTTGGGCAGCGTTTCCCCTTGTTGCTGGTAAGTTTCTGCAAAAACCAGCAAGCAAAAACTTGCTGGAAATGCTGAAAAACACACTCAAATGTTAAAGAAATTTTCTATTTTTACACAGAAAATTTCCACATAAAAATCTGCAAATAAAAGATAATATATTGACCTATCTAAGAGTGTTAGAATGCTGAAACAAAGATGGAATGTATGCAGAAATAGATATGGAAAACAGAAATGCTAGGAGTTTGAGAAAGGGTTAAGGGTAGGCTCTTCTTCGATGCTATCCCAATAATCCTTTTGAAATGACCTGCAAAACTCAAGCAAAGTGGTGAAGCATGGAAATAGATAGTTATATTGAAATGAGCTTAGAACGAAATACTTGCAAATCCTAAGCTATCCAACATAAACATAAGATAACTAGAATACTCTTAGCTATCCTACCGAAGCAAAATACTTCAACTCAAGATCTACTACCAACTACACAACAAAAACTCAACAATGCATGTCACCTCATATGTAGAAGAAAACAAGAATACTCAAAGATCTCTTCATAATCCTCCAAAGCTTTTCTATTAATCCAAAATGTGAGAGTATTGGAGAAATACTTTTTCCAAAACTCTCAAGAGCAATGAGTTGGGTGGCTTGATGGCAAGAGCAAGAGAGTGGGATGAAATTCCAGCAGAGTAATAGTAGCTCAAAGAATGGTAGTCAAAATGAGTGAGGAGGGGTCTTACTTATACCTCTAGAGGCAAAGTGAGGGCACTTAGATTGAATCCAAGTGTCAAGAAGCAGCAATCTCAAGGAGAGGGGCGCCCTCCTTAGGGTTTTAGACATGGATTGCTGAGTTGGATTGATGTGGGCCATGGAGGGGTGAAAGAATAGGCTAGGGGGGCGCACCTCTCATAGGAGGGGCCCACAACACAAGTCAAGGCTCAAACAAGTGGCCAAGGAAGAGAGGGGGCGTGAGTTAGGAGAGGGGGGCATGAGGTATGAGAGAGGGCGCTACATGTGAAGTGAGGTGGAGCGTGGGGTCAAGGCAAAGGTGATGTGGAGGTCTAGGAGGGGCGCACCTCTCATGAGAGGGCCCCACACAAAGAATTAAGTCATAACATCAAGGTTTTGGGTGATGGGGGACGTTTTTCCCCTTAGGGAGTGGGTAAAGTGAGTGAAAATGTAAGTTAAGTGTGTAGATTAGGTTGTTAAGTGGTTAGGATGGGTTTGGGTAGGTTAGGAGGGTCTAACTTGCTCATTGCCACCTTACCACTAACTCATTAACTCAAAATTTACAAAATTTTGACATTCTGGCAATGTCACCTTAGCAATTAAAATTGTTGTTTTGACTGACTTTGACTCTGAGTGGACTAAGACATAGTAAACTTAGTCCGACTGAGATGAAACTTGGTCAATGAGTGTAGGGGGTGCTATTCCATTTTTTTTGAGCACAAATACCCCTATCAAAAACCCCACGACCGAGTTTTTACAATAATTGCTCAAAAACATTTAATTAATTAAATAATTAAAATTCCAACCTTAGGAAAATTAATTAATTTTAATTAATTAAAAAAAACCTATCTAGACTCGACGAAATTCCGCGAAACTTTCTACACTGTCTGACATGGTCATTTACAACATTCCTAAACAATAGATACCAAGGGACGAGACCATTAGGACGCCGTTCACCACTCTGGAGGAAATTATTGCATATGTGGAGAGAAAAACTCAAGGAAAGTCAGGCAGGCCCGAGAGCCCGTTTGACAACCTGGGGATAAAAAACCCACGGTGAAAGGAACTCCCCCAATGGAAACATCCAAGGGTACCTGACCTAACTATGATCCATGCAGACTTATTACATTATTAACCCACGCAGGGGTGTGGAAATTTCGTTTACAAAATTTGTGCTGGAGCATCAAATGCCCAAGTAGAACCAATACTGTCTTCAACATATGTGCATCTGATGATGCAAAACTTCATGGCACATGAGTTGACCCCTAGCTGAATAGGCGGTCAACATGGTTAAAACCACTTTAATTAGCGTGGGGGCCGACTTCTCAATTTGCATAATATATTTAGTGTTTGACTAATCCACAAAAAGGGATTTGGTCAATTACAATGCCCGACATGATCAATCCACAAAAGGTGATTGATCTAATGAATAATAACTCAATAATAAATAGAATACTTTTTGCAGTTACAATATTTCAACAACTTTGGAGTCCCTTGAAGATATGCCTGCTAGCCCTTTGAACAAAAGCACCCTTTTCCTTAGTGCACCCTTCTTGTCTTGCTAAGCCTTTAGCCCTCTTCCTTGCCTTTGGCCTTTGCCTTTTACTTGAACCTTGCCTTTGCCTTTGACTTGCATTGAAGTGTGAGCCCTTGGAATGATTGAATGCGCCCCAACTCTTGGTGCACCCTCTTCAACCCTTGGTGCGCTCCTCACCATGGAGCACCCCCTCTTGTCACAAGCTAAGTGTGTACTAGTCTCTAGTACGCCTGCTCACTAGCTTGCATGCTAGCTCACAAAGAAAACACTTCACCTTCAAGCCTTGCGCCCAACACTTGGTTTCTCACCAAGATGTGCGCCTCCTCTCTTGTAGTGCGCCCCTACTCTTATAGTGCACCCAAACTCCAAGCAAGAGCCTTCTCTACACTATGTGCCGTTCTCTTCTCAAGAAGATGCGCCTTCCATGAAAGCTCCAAGAAAGCTTGCGCCCTAATCTCTAAGTGCGCCCCCTTTCTCCTTGAAACCCTCACTTGCTTTTCTCCGCCTCACTCAATTCTCTCAAGTGAAGAATGAACAATAAATCTCATCCTTACCATAAGTGAAGATAAGATCATAAATGCTGGGCATAAAGGAGAGGAAGAAACTTGTATAAACATGCAATTTAGCCATTGAAATTTGCCCAGTGTTTGAGTGTATACTATCAACAACAAATGGAACGTGATGCTGCAATTTTGAACATGTTAAATTTTCTTGAACCTGTTGGACATGATATTATGGTGTTTGCATTGATCTGAAAGAGGGTGTATGATGTTGGCATTGATGCAAGGAGGATATCGATGGCTAATTTGGTATTGTCATTTAGAGAGAATGTTGGACCTGGTGTTTTAGTATTTTTGTTAACATGTGTTGTATCGTCATCAAACCCATTCTACATCCATAAACCAGTCACTGTATAGCTTGTTCATCTTCAGCCTTAGTGAGAGGGGAGTAACATCCAGACTGCAGGGGATTTTCAAGTATTCAATAGCTATTGATCTTAGGGAACTAATATCCTTGGAAGATGTCTTGGAGGATTATTTAGATGATGACTATCTTTTTGTTGTCTAAATGGTTGTATGATATCTCTTTCTGCAATAGTGCAACTTGAATTGCCCTGTGTAAATGTTTTGACCAAAATAGATTTTGTTACAAACAAGAAAGAAATCGAGAAGTCTCTTAACCCATAAGAAATTTAAATTGGACGATCTCAACGCAAAATGGAAGAACTCGAATTCAAGAAGAGAGAAGTCACATGCTTGTTTTCATCATTTGGATTAGAATGGAAGCAATCAACGATGAAGCATAAGCGATCGACGATTACAAATTAAAAATTCAAATCAAATGATCCTAAATCTATTTCGGGTTGAAACTAGCGAGAAAGTTAATGAGGAAGGCGGACCTGAAGGTTATATTAAGTCAAATTGAATAATCCACGTGTCAGCATGAAGTTCTTTCGCATCTTGGGTTGGGATTAATTCGAGTGCATCTTTCAAATGCGAATTTGGACACCAACCGTGCACTCAATGGTATATCAAGTCACAACCATTGATTTGATTAAAGCATAGATCGTCCACTGAAACGCAAGATTAAGTCTGCACTGTCAGATCAAAGATCAAAGGGAAAACAATCAACGGTCGAAATTGAACGTGCATTGAAAAAGCACTCGGGGTCTAACACGAGGTTCACCATCCACGGAGTGGTTTAATGAGACCACCTTTGAAGGTGGAAAGTGTACGCAAATACCCTCAACTGTGGTTTTTAAGACCACCAACTGCGCATCTGCGGGGCTTAGCCTATGGTTCCAGCTCGTGGTTACAACACCTTGTCGTATGGAGAAAGTAGTATGCCTCGTATTTATTCGCCCTTGGTCACAGGTGGAGGTCACATGGGAAGTGGCAATGAGTTAAAGTTACAACGAGATTAATTCCTGGTTATAAGGGTGTGGTCATTTAGTTATTAAAGTAGTGCCTTCGGGATAGAATTAGCTTTTGCGCCTTGTTTATCAACTATTGGTCACATGATTTGGTGTTATGAGAGAAGGACCCACAAATTAAACACTCATCCACCATGTCAGTACAGGTAATGCACTTGAGAACTAATTAGAGTGCGAATTTAATTAACTCGTTAGGGTTTTTTAAAAGAACAGTTGCAACAACAATAAATAGGGTTTAAAGTTTTTAAATAAGAAATTATGGCCTCAGGATGAGAGTTACCAAGATGGACACACCTATTGAACAATTCCATCAAGCCTTTTTGCAGCAAGACACTTGACCTACATAGTTCCCCTCGATACAAAGAAGCTTAGATCAGTTAGAGGTTTAAAATCTAAGGAGTTGAAAAATAGAACCTCTTGGATCGAAGCACCCAGCCATTCCATTACTAGTACAAGAGTTTTGGCACGTAAAAAGATAAATGCCGAAACAACTTACAAGGGATTTGAAGCCTTTCATTTTAAAGCCAAACTCTTGAGAATAACAGAAGAAGAAATTAGGTTCTAAATTAAATTAAAGTATTGTTGTTATTAATGAAAAGCCACATTGATTCATTGTTTCTTGTACAAAGAGACACAATGGTTCAATATCGTACACCTTTTGAAAGAGTATATAAGCAGACAAATATGATGAAATAAGTGTCTTTGTGGTCCAATTTAGAAGATCAAAACAGAATCAGAGTCCAAGTAGGAAATTAAATATGCTTATGAAGTGAGGGTGGAAGGGAGGATTGCAGTCCTCTACAGGTTGATGCTTGAAACAAGGAAGTTGGTGCTTCCTAGAGTTGGTGCTCTAAACAAGGAGTTTTTGCTCTAAACATGGGATTGGTGTCTCCTTGAGTTGGTGCTCAAAAGAAGAGAGATTGGTGTCTCTTATACATTGTAACTTGTACTTTTTGTGTTTGTTATAATTAATTTCTGTTTTTAGTACATTCTTGTTGATCAATTGAATTGATTTTTGTTTTCAATACATTCTTGTTGATCAATTGTTGTGATTAATAAGTTTAATATTTAATTATCATTAAAATATTGAAAAAGGAAGCAAAACTGATTCACCCCCCCTCTCAGTACTAGCCAATATTTCAATAGAACCCCAGTCATGACAATTAATTCCTAGTAAATCCTTGCTGAAATAAAATGCAGATCTACTGAATAAAAGCACATTGAGATTCTTAACCAGAAATTGCAGTGGAAGTAAAATAGGAAACCAAACACATGTACATAGATATTTTGGGTTAAGACACCTGGAAAAACCTTCAAGGGAAAACCAACAACGAGATGATTTTATTATAAGAGTCAGGGCTCCCCTAGCAGGAAAATGACCTACAAGGGAAAAATACAATTACCAACAAACCTGGCAGATCTGTCCCGGATAAAACCCGTAGCAAATCTGCCCCATAAAACCTTGCCAATCTATTGCCCGTGTTTGCCGCTTTGCTGGTTGTACGACTGTTGTACAACATCCTCTACGACCTGGAACAGATTGTTCTGCTATTGCCGCGATCTGTATGGACCTTACGGTGCTGGCTACAGGATGTACGACCCTTGTTGGGTGCTCCTGCGGGCTGTACAACTTTCTTACAACTGCTGTACGACCTGTAGAAAATTAAAGTCTTCTGGCCAGTTGTCCTTTCTTCCCTTGTGCCAAATTTGTAGTGTGAAAGTCCTTCTCCACTCAAATGAGTCATTGACTCTGAATCAATGTTTGTCCCCTCCTTTCCCTTGGCTTACTTTTACAATCTTGAGATGAGCCCTAACCCTAATCTCCAAAGTGATCAATGGATGATATTAATTCTCCCTCACTTGAGATCAATAGCTAAGATTCATTTAATTAAGTTAAATTACTAATGCCAAAGACTTGGGCATTTTATTAAATTAACCTCAATTAATTCTAAAATGACATTCACTTTAATAACTAAATTATTAAAGTGAATTTCCAAAGTTTTGAAAGGTTTTAATGACGATCTCCATATGATAGACATAAGCCAATGTGGAGATACCTGTCTGATGCTACAAACTTCAACACTTCGTCTTAGCGAGGAAGGTATTCTCCACCACTCCAAGTTTATCTCTGAAGAAGACAAACTTACGCTTCACTAAGGGTTTGGTGAGAATGTCTTCAACTTGCTCATCTGTGGAGATGCGTTGGAGCTTGACTGCTCTGTTCTGAAACTTGTCTCAATTGAAGTGATACCCGATCTCAATATGTTTGGAACTTTCATGGAATACTGGATTCTCCAAGAGTTTGATGCAACTCTGATTATCGCAGTATATCACCGTAGGTTTCAACTCCTAATCAAATAAACATGTAAGCAATTTATGAAGCCAAATTGCTTTGCAACTTGCCATACTCGCTGCCATATACTCTCGCTCTACTGAACTAAGTGTCACTAACCTTTGCTTCCTCTTGAACCATGAAATCATTGTGGATCCCAAGTTGAAGCAACACCTTGAGGTGCTTTTCATGGCCACATCACTTCTTGTCCATTCTTAGTCTGTATACTCCTGTAGTTGTATTCCATCACCCTTGACATACCTGAGTCCATACTACACTGTACCACGTAAGTACCTAAGCACATGCTTTGCTGCTATCCAATGCACTTGCCTAGGTTCCACCATGATTTGTCTCAAGGTATTCACAACAAAACAAATATCCGACCTGGTGTTTACCAGATAGATCAAGGAACCAATCTGCTCCGTATACAAAGTGGGATCCACCAGCTCTAAATCCGAAGCACTCAACTTCTTCAGATTGGTGATCATAGGTGTAGTCATAGGGTTGCAGTCCCCCATCCTAAATCTCCTTAGAATGTCCACTACATACTTCCCCTATCCAAGGAAGATCTCCTGGTTGCTTCTACATCTCGAACCCTAAGAAGTAATGAATCAAGGCGATGTCTTTCATCCTGAACTCCAAAACCAAATCATGTTTGCACATAGAAATGAATTTCTCTGCAATTGTGAGAAACAGGTTAGTAACATATAGCACCAAGATGAGTGGATAATTTCCAACAAGTATAAAGTACAAGTTAGGACCCGCCTCACTCTTGGTAAAGCCCATGCTTAGCAAGTACCCATCAATCCTAGAGTACCACGCTCTTAGTGCCTGCTTGAGTTCGTATAAGGATTTCCTAAGCCTGCATACATGAGAATCTCTCCCATGGACCTCAAAGCCCTGACGTTGCTCAATGTATATCTCCTCGTCAATAACTCCATTGAGGTATGCTGTCTTCACGTCCATTTGATGTATTTTCCACTCCAAAACTGAAGTAATCAATATGATAGCCTGAATGGAAGTATACTTAGCGACTGGAGCAAAAGTCTCCTCGTAGTCGACTCCCTCTCTCTGGGAGAACCCTTTTGCCACAAACCTTGCTTTGTACTTCTCTATGCTGCCATCCTTAGTATGCTTCATCTTAAAGATCCATCGAGAGCCGACCGCTGATTTTCCCTCTAGTCTCCGAACTAAGCCCCACACATCATTCTTCATAATGGAGTGATACTCCTCCATCATGTCATCCCTCCAAACCTACTGGTTTGCTGCCTCAACATTGGTAGGCCCGAAATCAATGATGCTACTCATGAGAGCCATGTAACTGGAAAATCTTCTAGGTGGTCTACTTTTCCTGAATGTACTTCTAGGAGCCTCCACATGCTCCTGAGCGTCCCTCAATGTCTGCTCTATCCATCGAGGCCTCCTCCTGACAGAATTGGAAGGATCCCTTAAATCCTCCTCATGACCTTAAGTTTGAGTTCTTGAACTGGAAGTAGTCGATGAGAGCTGCTTATCCTTCGAAGCTTCCTACCCCTTGTCTTCTGTCACTGGAGTAGGCCCATGAGACTTCCTGTATGCCAAGCCCTCCTCAAACTTGACATCTCGACTCACCACTATCTTCTTTTGTGCTGGAATCCAGACCCTATATGCCTTCGAGGTCTCACTATAGCCAATAAATAAACCCTTCTCCGCTGAGGGCTCCAACTTTGTCCACTTCTCTGCTGGTACATGGGTATACATTGGTCAACCGAAAATGCGGAGATTGCCAATCTCAGACTTTAATCCAAAGAATGCCTCTTTTGGAGTCTTGTCCTCCAAAACCTTATGAGGACTCCTATTTTGTACATACATTGTCATATTGCATGTCTCTGCCCAAAGGAACATGGGCAGATCTTGGTCACGAATCATCTCCTTGGAAGCTCCAACGATGGACCGATTCTTCCTTTCAACAACCTCGTTCTGCTGTGGGTTGTAAGGCATTGCCAGGTCCCTCTTTGTGCCTGCTTCCCTACAGAAATCGTTGAAGCCGTCTAAGGTGTACTCACCCCCATTATCTAACCTCATAACTCTGATCTTCTTGCCTATTTGATTCTCCACGAGAGCCTTAAACTCCTGAAACTGATTGAAGACCTCACTTTTGGTCGTCATGAAGAAAGTCCACGTCGTCCTAGAGAAATCATCAATGAAGGTCGCGAAGTAAATGGATCCACTCACTGAATCTACTAACATTGGCCCTCATACGTTTGTATGTACTAGATCCAAGATCCCCTTGGATCTGCTCTCGCTGCTCAGAAAAGAAGCCTTGGCATTCTTGCCAAGAGCACACCCCTTACATACTCCATGTTGCTCCACACTAAACTCCATAAGACCAGTGGCATTCTCCCTTAGTGTAGGTAGCGCTCTGTGTTGCAAGTGACCTATCCTCTTGTGCCAAAGCTTGCACAAGTCATCATTGTCATGAACCAAAGCACAAGCTGGTTGGGCCTTTAGCTTGTATACATTGCCCTCTCTATTACCAAGAATTTGTGCTGAGTCAAGGCTAGATCCTTTCGGTCGAATAAGAACCCGACCATCCTTGAAAGTGAGGTCATGTCCCCTGTCTTCCATTGTCAAAACTGAGAGCAAACTCTTCTTGAGCTCACGAACATACAACACATCTCTGCCACCTCCAGAGAACCTGCTAACTCCATTTGAAACCTGACCGTCCCAACCCCTTTTACACCACACTTGGCATTGGTGCCATTCTCCACATGCAGATCCAAGGCCTCTGATAAATTGGTGAATAACTCCTATGTCCCTGTAATGTGACGAGACGCCCCACTATCCATGAACTAGGCACTGTTGGAAATTGTGCTAGAAAGACTAACAAGAAATCCTTCTCGAACCTCTCAACAAACTCCTTGACTTGAGTATCTGCATATGCTGCTACCTGCTGAGACTTGCCCTTCCCTTTCTTCCGTTGAGAATGTTGTGAATCATAGTGACCACTCTTGTGGCACGCAAATCATTTTACTTTGCTCAAATCCCTCTTCTTTCCAGTCTGTGAAGTCGACTCTCCACATGTATTCCTCTTGACCGAACCCTTTCCCTTGCTCTTCCTTTCCTGACTTGCAAGAGCTATATTCTCATTATCAGGCTTCTCTTGGCCTACTAGAGATTCCTCCCGAATCTCCTTCTGGATGAAATCATCCCATAGCTTGTCAAATTTGGAAAGTGTCTCCCATGCAATGATGCCCTTGATGAATGGGGCCCATGGCTTAGTGAAGCCATTCAAGTCCGTTCTCACCATCTCTTAATCTGTCATGACCTCTTTGACTGTTGTCAATTGATCACGAACCTGAGTGATCTTGGTGAGATAGTTGGTGGTTGTAACTGACTTGGTCATCTTGGTGTTTCTAAACTTTTCCCTCGACACCATCTTCCTGTTTGTATTACTGCTCTGGAAAAGATTTGTTAGAGCTTCAAGTCAAAATTGAAATTTGGTCATTTTAGCCTAAAGTGACAATTAATTCACAAAGTGGGTGAATTAATAGACATAAAGTGAAACTATGGAAACTTAAGTAAAGTGGGTTTTGAGTTGAAATTTACTTGAGATGATCTCAACCATTGATTAGGGATGAGATGAGATGATCTCATCCACCCAACTTTTAGGTTTCCTTATGCTTCCTTAAGGA